>JAJJHQ010011965.1:6904356-6944323 GCA_021223825.1 Drosophila ironensis
TTTTTTTTACGTTAATTTGCTTTGGCCTGCTGCTTCGTTGCCCCGTTGTTGTTGTTGTTGTTGTTGCTTTTGCGTTTTCGAACTTGTTGTTTTTGTTGTATTTTGTATTGAATGCTCTTCTGTTTTCAGTGTTTTTTTTGTGTTTTTTTGCATACACACACACACACACACGCAAACACTTGAAAACGCACACACGCCACAACAGACACTCACAGACACACGCTCGCACACACACACTCACGCACTGCTTGCTTGCTTGCTTGCGTTTTTTTTCTTCTTTTTTTTTATTGCTTTTGCTGCCTTTTCTGCTTCTGCTGCTGCCGTTTCTTTTGCCTTTTGGATTCTCCGATTTTGCGACGATTTTCACGCGCTGCGATTGCGTTTTCCAGCCACCAGCTGCTGCCAGCGGCGTTGCGAGCGTTTTCCAGCAACAATTCGGCCTGTTTTCCTCGCCAAATGCGTGCCTTTTACCTCGATTTACAACAATTTCTCCGCGCTCCGCAAAAAAAGGCCACCATTTTGTAAAACTTCGGATCGTACGGCAGCTCGGTAGTGCACGGGGTGGCAGCGTCGGCAGCATTTGGTACTAAATAAGCCAGCACAGGTGGCAACACTACCATAGCCAGCAGCTACTGTCAGCAAGCAAAATAATTCGTTTATTTTTATTTTATTTTTGCTTTTTCGTTTATTTACATGAACTTAATTTTGTATGAAATATGTTGTGTTTTGCATATTTATTTTCAGCTGGAACTTGTTAATTTTTAAGTCAGTAACAAACCTATTTGATAGACTTTGTGAAGCTCGTAATATTTTCATCTTAATTACTCTTATAACTGAAATAAATATACAAATATTTCTGTTACCAATAATCCAAATTATAGAGCTTTTATGGGACATAAATATGCAATTATTTTATTAATACATTCAATCGCATTTCTTTCATAAATATGTAAAAATTCGAAAAAAAAAAGGGTAGTTTTCTGCATCGAGTAAATACTATGCGACTTAAGAGTTATAAAAATGTGTATTTTTTTAATAAACGGCTCTGCCAAAAAAGATGTAAATGTATTTTAAATGCCGCAATATGCCGGGATATTCGCCGTCCTCCTAAGTCTGGCAGCTCTGTCTCAAAATCCAAGACTATCGGTGCTTTGCTTTGGCTTACAGCCACGGTTGCCATTCCAAAAAAATTTTTTGTACCAAAATTTTGAAAAAATGTACCAATTTGAGCAAAAATGTACCACAATTTTTTCTCGGTATTTTTTAAAACTAAAATTTCTTAACGTTTTTTTAAAATGATCTTTTATTATTTCACGTTTCATTTTTTACTTTAAATTATAGTTAAATTATTTTTAAAAATTAACAGTCTTTTGGAGACCAAACATAGTGAAGGTCTTTACAATTAATCANAATTTTGGCGCCAAATAAATTAAGTCCTCTTTGGGAAATTTATTTCGCCGTCCTTATAAAGTTAGCTGAGCCTACCACAAACAGCGAAATAAGGTTTCGCCGCGACTCTTTTGGAAGAGTATTCGCCGCGACTTCGGCAGCATTAGTCGCCCCGATTTTGCTGTCAATATTCGCCGCCCTTTCAGTAGAATAAGTTGCCGGTTTTTGGTAACAATATTCGCCTGATTTTGGTAACAATATTCGCCGGGATTTAGGTAACAACATTCGCCCCGGTTTTGGCCACAATATTCGCCGCCCCTTCTGTAGTATAATTCGCCGTCATATTGTAGAAATATTCGCCTGATTTGAGTAACAATATTCGCCGGGATTTAGGTAACAATATTCGCCCCGGTTTTGGCCACAATATTCGCCGCCCCTTCGGTAGTATAATTCGCCGTCATATTGTTGCAATATTCGCTTGATTTGAGTAACAATATTCGCCTCGATTTTGGTGTCAATATTTGCCGGGATTTAGGTAACAATATTCGCTCGGTTTTGGCGACAATATTCGCCGGGATTTAGGTAACAACATTCGCCCCGGTTTTGGTAACAATATTCGCCGCCCCTTCGGTAATGTTATAGCAATATTCGCCTGATTTGAGTTACAATATTCGCCGGGACTTAGGTAACAATATTCGCCCGGTTTTGGTGACAATATTCGCCGCCCCTTCGGTAATGTTGTAGCAATATTCGCCTGATTTGAATAACAATATTCGCCGGGATTTAGGTAACAATATTCGCCCGGTTTTGGCAACAATATTCGCCTCCCTTTCAGTAGCAATATTCGCCGTTATTTTGTTAGAAATATTCGACGCAATTTGCGTAGCAATATTCGCCTAGATTGCGGTAACAACATTTATGCGCGATATTGGTAATAATAGTCGCCTTGAAAACAATAAATAGTTAATTCTTACAACGGTGTTTTAAGCTACAGTAACATGAAAACCTAACATTATCCCGTTTTTGAAGAAAAATTTTTGTAAATAATAAATCACAAGCGAATGAATTCAGTCCTGTAGCATAGAGTAACTTAAAACTTAAAAGTAAGCTTTTAATTCGTCTGAGAAATACGGGCAGTGCCAATAAGAGATGTTGTGTAAAAATGATGAGGGAAAATGCTTAAAATAATTTAATTTTTTTTGTATTGTAGTTTAATGGTTTAAAAATTCGCTTACACAAGTAAAATAAAATATATTCACCTAAAATCTTATTTCAATGTTAAAATGATTTAATCATAAAAACAGGATTTCATCATTATATTATACTATTTAATGTTAGATACTATACTAATATTGGGAAAAGTAAACATAGGCATCAGTCTGACATACGAAACCCGGTGCATTATGCCTACAACGAACCGAGAAAAGTTGTTTTGCCGGCGGCACTTCATCAGGGCTCGGTCCTATCCGTCCATCAGCTGGCAATCCCAATTGCAAATAAGAATTTTCCCTATACTTGTTTCACCCATGCCGGCTTCTCGTTTCACTTACTCTCCTCCTGCACAATTCTAAAATTCCCTAGCTCACGATCCACCCGGCAATTGGATTTCCCTCGCCAACTCTCTTAAACTCCGCCAGACTGGCAACGCCAGCGTGAGAGCCCGAAAATTTGCTACTCCATATAAGATACACTCTTTGCTAAAAGGAATGAATGCAGTGCAGAAGTTACTTATGAACACACACAAATCGCTATTTTAAAAGGTTAAAGCAGGTAAATTTCCAATTCTACTATTTAATTTCTAAGGCGTAATAAGATTTCAAAGCAAGAAATCGCTTGAAATTTGAATTAGGCGGGCTAACAGTTCCAGCGAGCTATCGCTGTGAGCTAACAGAATGGTTCTTGCGCCACAACAGAGCTGTTACTGTGCTCGATTGCCCTCAACCGCAATCGATTAACACGTTTATGTTATGTGACTTGAAAATGTTTGTTTTTAATCTAATACTCTTGTCCGTTAAGGTATTCCTAGTTATTATTTAATTTTTCGTCCTAATATCACGATTATTGGTTAGCCGGTTTATCCGGGTGCTGACCCCGTTTGGCCGCCTGTGTGCAAAAGAGATGGATAATCGGATCAGTTGGTCAGCGGGCTCTATCCGAATCAGCTGATTCTGCACGCCAACCCCTGACCAAACAACGGACATTGTCGGGCCAAAGTCAGCAAAGTGGCACGCTCTCGCCGCTCTCTCGCCCCTGGCGCCATGTGAGTTTTAAGGCATCGCCGCCTCTTGGTCACACTGGGTACTCACTTCAAACGGAGCGGACGTGTACGGAGCGATCGACGAAGAAAAGTGGAAAATAACGCGTTTGTTGCAGGAAAAAGCACGCAGCACAGCCCAAAACAACAAGCGTAATGCCCGCTGCTCTGTGAAATTGTTGCCGCCTCACGAAACCGACAATTTCCCGGCACCGCCCCCGCCTCCCCCCTCGTGTGATAACAAAGATAATGCAATAACAAAAAAATAAAAGGCAAACGCAAAGCGAAAGAAAAAAAAAAGAAAGAAAATAAAAAGAGAGCCGAGAAACGTGACCCAGGCATTTGTTTGTTTGTTTGTTTGCCGCTTTTTTCAGTGTTTGCCGCCGCGTGTGTGTGAGCCGTCGTTGTATTTGTCGTAGTGTCCGTAGTCGGTTGCGTTTTTTTAACACAAATAATACAAATAAATAATAATAATAATCCACAATAAATAATATAATAATATATAAAAGCAATTGCACGAGGAAATAACAAAAATTGATTTCGCGTTTTTAGCCTCTTGTCGTCTCCCTCTCTCACACACACGCACCCCCCCGGAAAAAACAGTCGTCGCTCAATAATTGTGCACTTTTTAAGGTAAATAATATAATATATATTGCGGACCGGGACCAGGGCCGAGGGCCCAGAGTCAACGGCTGTTTAATTAGCCAGGAAAACTTGGCATCCCGCATGCCGCGGAGCCCTGGGAAATGTGATTTGCACGCTTTTCTTTTGTCCCGCCTTTAAGCGCTTCTTGCTGTTGTTGTTGTTTAACTGTCAGACAGACAGACAGAGAGACAGACAGACAGACAGACGGAGGAGCGCCAGTGGGAGTGTGAGATGGAGCAGGCAGGGGGAGCGGGATGAGATATTTTGGGGTCTGCTCTCTCCCAGCTGTTTTTTTTTTTGTTTTCAAGTTCCGGGGAAGCGGAGCTCAAAATGTTTAGGGGGTTAGACCACCCCAAAAGTAGCCAAGAATGTTTTTGATTGCGAGTGTTTTATGCTCATAATGATATCAATATTATGATAATTGGAATTCAAGATTTGCCATAATACAAATTAAAACACTTGATAAATCATCCAGCATCTAGAGAATCTCTTTTAAAATCAAGGAAATATAAGCTATTATTGTGTAAATTCTATCCTATATCGAGAATCTCAAAATACAAGCTAAGGTGACACTGAGTGACAAGGACTTTCTTTGGATTCGATTATTTAAACTTCCATGAAAGAAATGGAATTTAAAATTAACTATTATATTGATAATATAATTGAAGATTAATAGAGGTAGACAAGTGGTGGAAACCCATAGAATATTAATACGTGTTTGGGCCAACACAGGGGTAGAGAAATATTGGAAATGCTGCAGGAATTTAAAACCTTTTCCATTGAAAGTAGTACTCGTAACATGTTCAGCTGAAAGTTTATAACATATTATTAAAAGTAAAAAGCTAGAAAAATTTTCAACCTAAATAGTCTAGATTTCAGGTCCAATATTGTAAAACAATTAGATCTTGCAGGGTGGTGCAACCCTTTTAATTAAATCTAATTAAATATTCAGTTTAAATGTTGCCCATAAATTATTACACAATATTAGGAGGTGATAAAGGTAGAAAAGTCCCATTTCAAAGATACAAGAAGAGAAAATTTTGAATGAAAAGATAAAATACTGCAGGATAGTGAAACCTTTTCAATTAAAAGTAATTAAATGTTTAGTTTTTTTTGAAGAGTAATAAATGTATGAAAGTCTTAGATAAAGCATCGAGATCAAGGAATGTTATGGAATGAATATACAAATTCTCCAGCATGTTGTGCCCGAAATCGAATGTTTAATTTTATTAAAGTTTACCAACTGTTATTACAGAGCAATCAAGCTATAACTCCCTAAACTGTGAAATCCTGTAGGATGGTAATCCATTTTTACTGGATGTAATCAATGAATTTGGTTGTAGGAAAATTATAAACTGAAATGTTATTGAAGAGTTATAGACGTAGAGAAGTCCCATATCAACTAGCCTAGACCAGGAATGTTTTGAAGGATGTTGCGAACAAACGGCGAAATCCTGCGGGGTGGTATAGCCCCCTAGAAGTTTTGAGCAGCTTTTGCAGAAGCGCGCAGGCCAGCGCATCCGAAAATCTCACTCAGAAGCCGAAACTCACTCGCTCGCTCACTCACGTTACAAATGTAATGTATACGGACGCGCCCCGGTCGCGGCAGCTAACGGCACTCGCAGGCGCTCTCTCTCTCGCCCTGTCTCTCTTGGTGGCTTTTCCTCTTCCCCCCCCGCCCCCCCCTCTACTTTCCCGACTTTGGTTTTTGGTTTTTTGGTTTTCCCTGCATCTTCATTTGCCACCAAAAAAATTGAAAAGCAAACAAAAGTAAATGCAATTAAAGTACAGTGAGCAATCTCGAAATTGGACATTTCCGGTAGCCAAATTCAAGGGGAGAGCCATTAATTGGCAGTAATTAAATTTTATTTTTAATTGTATACCTTGGCAATTTGTTTATTCCAAGGAGTTGAGGAATATAATCATTTGTATTCTATTGTACCTCACTTGACAGTCATCAAATCCCATTTCTTCTTTATTTTTGCTTTATTAATTTTTTTATCCTCAATTGTCACAAGAATTCTAAAATCAAACAAAAGAAATTGAATGTTTCCGGTGGCCAGAATCAAGGCAAAGTCATTAATTGGCAGTAATTATATTTTAATTGTGGAAAATTGCGGAATTCAAGAAGTTTAGCAAAAATTTGCAATTCAAATTGTACTACCCCACTTATCTCCAGTTTCAAGGATCTTAATTTGTCACAATAAATCAAAAAAACAAAAGAAGAAATTGCAATTTAAATCCAGTAAGCTGTCCCAAATTTGACATAATTCTTGGGGAGGAGCCGCGAATTTTGTGTAATTATTCACAAGTCAAGAGAAAAGCTTTGCAAAATTAGCAATTGAAATTTCCTTTGTACTTACAAGTCCCTCGACTTCTCTCTCTTTTTGCAGTTCTCCAAAAATGTCCTCAAATCTCATTTAAATAAAATAAAGTGTGTAATAGAAACGTGAACGAGAAGGAAAGCCGAGAAGGGCCAACAAAAGAGTCGATTTGAAGAATCGGAGGAAAGCCGAAGCCAAACAGCAACAAATGGCCAACAATTGAATGGCGGCCATCAGTGGCCCCCAGCGGCATCCATTGAGCAATCAACACCATTTCTCCCACATCAATTCAAGCACCGCCACCGCCACCGCCACCAACACCGCCACCAACATCGTCACCATCACCGCCACCTTGTCCACCACTGCCACCAGGTCCTCTAGAACCACCACCACCACCAGAAGCAACAGCAACAGCCACAGCACCAGCACCAGCACCACTTCCATCTGCCACCGCCGCCCAGTCAAAGCATTTGAGCTGCCCCATCTCGGAAAGCATCGGAGGAACAGCAGCAGCAGCAGCAGCAGCAGCAGCAATACAAAAGCAAGAGAAGCGGGTGCAGCTGCTCGAATTATTTGAGAAACTTGCCGCGTAGTCCATCAATGAGCGTTTCGATGTCCCTGGTACAGGGTGGTGCTGCCGGTGGTGCGCCACAGGGCGCCAGCGCAATTTTGGCCGCTGCGGCTCCCTACTATCAGCCGCCGGCGGTGCCGCAGGACGTGCAACCGGATCGTCCCATCGGCTATGGTGCATTCGGCGTAGTATGGTAAGTCGAAATCAGTTAAATACATAATCCTGATCAAGGGGGGTGTTCGGTGTTTCTATGCCCAGACAGAGGGTGTGATTTCCCATTAATTTTGGATTAAAAAGATGAAAGTTCTACCGCTGCCAGAAGCTTCCTTAAAATGTCACCATGAGCATTTTTTTAATGTAAATGTGGACCTCCTAGAGTTTTGCAATTTAAAGGGGCGGGAGCTGACAGCTTAGTTTGTTTTTATAGTATTTCTATAGCTATTTTAATATTAGATGTCTAGGCGTTGAATATATCAACTCGCTATTGATCAAGATTATATTATGAGGTCGGAAAGCCTCCTTCACCTCATGTCCTTAATCTCTACGAAATATTTGGGTATTCAAAGGAGGTTTCGGCCTATTATTTATGCTTTTAAGTTGTTCCAAAAGTCAGGGTTATAACTTGCCAACCAAAGAACACACAACTTTTATGGCTCCGTGTAATACAATCTGATAGGGTACTCGCAGTCTCGGTTTGTTCTTGAGTTATGGCCGTGCTTTGTAGTTTTCCATGGTGCTTTTTTGTCACGGGTTCCGGGCCCGGGCGCGCTGTGGGTTCAGCAACCTTCTGCCTAGGCCTTTGATTCTGTAACCCTTTTGATTGTGCGCCGTGTTGTGCTGTTTTGTGCAGCAGGCAACGTCAACATCAACACAGCGTCCTCGTCCTCGTCCTCATCCTCGTTGTCGTCCTCATGCTGCTCATTCTCGATTTCAATTCAGAGCCCAAGTCCCTGTGCCTGAGCTCTGTCCTTCATGATTTTGTGCCTTTGTGCATTTTTCAACGTTTTTGGCCCCCGGAGGGTGGATTTTTCCTATGATATATTTCTTACCCCGGTTTGTGCGCTGGCCCTGGCCTGCCCTGGCCTGGGTTCTTCTTCCCCTGTTTTGGTTCTCTGTTTTCCCAACGCGGCTTTCCACTCTCTGCGCTTTCCTTTGGTCTTGACTCTTTTGATTTACATTTTTTCGCTGCAAATTTGTACATTAATTGTTGCTCAAATGAGGTTAACCTCTCCCTTGCTGCCTCTTTGAAAGACTTTCCAATGGCGATTTGGTAATTGTATTTCATGCCATCGGAAATAACTCCAAAGTGGTTGTTGAATATCTGGTTGTGGGCTCAAAATAAACGGGTAGCCATTCAAAATTAAACTCTGACTTTGTATCGCTGGTTTGTTTGAGGTCTGAGGGGCGTGAAGTTTGGCAACGCAGCGCTTACAAATTTCATTCACGTGTAAAACGGCATTTCCGGCTATAATCAAAACGCAAAGCGAGCCGGCCAGTTTATCGGCAGGCCTGCTGTGGGAAGCCAGTGAAAAACTGGCACACACCCAGACCCAGGGACAGCCGCAGGGATGGGCCGGCCTCATAGTCGGAGGTGGTGGGAGGGCTTAGGCACAAGGAAGTCCAAAGACGAGCCACAAGTGGAGGTGCCCAAGGAGACCTAAAAAGAGGCTGAAAGCAAACCCAAAGCGTGGAAAGGCAAAATAGAAGCTAGAGAGGCTCTACTTGGTGCCCCTGCAACTTGGAATCCACAGAATGAAGTCGTTGACGTTCGGATTGGCTTTTAAAGCAAAAGTCAGGCGAGCTGCTAGAGCTTGAAATATTAATATTTAATATTTACAGCGCACATTCCAAGGTAGCTGATTGATTGTTCTTGAATTTAAGGCTTATATTCGGTTTTCCGAATGTTGAGGTGCCACTCGGACCTCGCATAGATATCCTGTCCACTCGATAAAGGGGCGGGTTGGTGGGCTGGGGGGCGGGAATGCAATCAAGCGTTAAATTCAAGTGCCAAGTGTCGAAGTTGCTATAGATGCAGCCGGCCACTCACTCTGCCAGCCTAGGCTAGGCAATGTTGTTTTTTGTTTACGGTTTCTTAGTTAAAGTTAAAGGTGGTGCTGTTGGCCTAGGAGCCAGCCAACAGGCCGAGGAGGGTGGTGCGGCAGGCCAGAAAGCAGGTGAAGCGTGGTTCGCAGGTGCGGAAGGAAGTGCCCCGCGCGGGAGGTGTGTGTATGTACACAAAAAGGCCCAGCCAGTCGTTAAGTAGTTCTTGTTTTGGGTGAAGTTGGGCAACATTGGCCAGGTATAAATAGAAAACTTTGCCGGAATCGGCTTATAAAAGTTTCGGACCAACAATATTTTATGGAGACACTTTTTCGATTAGTCAAGGTGAATTTTCCTTCCCCTCAGAAGAAACTATGCATTTAATTGAGGCCTCGTGTTTTGATTAAATTGATACCGACCCTGAGTACCTATAGTCATTTTGCCTAATGATCAATTACCGCGAACTATTTGATTTTTACTGCCTGGGACCCAGCACATCCACTTGAAACGATTCCGATAAAAACCCGAAATCGATGCTTACTCCTAGATTACTCAATTTATAATTTAATTCCCAGAAATGGCACTCGAGGCTTGGGTGGGGCCCCAGGCAAACATTTAACCAATTAATCCTAGGCAAAGTTCTACGAAATTTTCCAAATGCAACCACCGACTCGAAAGAGTCCGAGACACTAAAGAGAATTATATATCGGCCTGTATTCCAAAAGATAGTGTGTGTGTATGCACGAATGCATTGGAAGGACGGACGAGGAGGAAGACTCAGGTTGCACAGCGGCAGTCGTCGCATAAGAAATATGCTATAAGGTATCCCAAAAGACGAGCGAATGAGCGAAGATCTTTGGGCTTTACTTTAAACTACCTGCAACTGGTTTTGGGAGGTGCGCGCGCAGGCAGACGACGGACAACCGACCATCCGACCAACGGACAAGCGGACAAACGGACAGGCGGACATGCGGACGGTTGGACGGTTGGCTGGAAAAAAGACAGTGTAAACCTTTTGCCTGCATCGCAAAGAAACCCGCTTCCTGCTGCACGACTTAACTCGGACTCGGACATGGGATCTGGGACCTCAACCTGGCATCTCGCCTGGCATCTTGGCCTGGTCACTGCCGGCAAGGTGCCTGTGGTCTAGGCCCGCTCACTCGCTCGCTCGCTCACTCACTCACTCACTCACTAACTCACCAAGTCACTGAATCGCCAACTGATTTGGCTTAGCCATCCTCCCGGCCCGGCCCGGCCCGGTTGTAGGTTCTCGTTCCTGTTATTTTTAGGCCCTGGCTTTGTTTCGTTTGTTTTCTTTTCCTTTCCTCGCGGCAACAGGCTGTTGTGGGGTTTGCCGGGGAAACTGTTTGGGCCGGAAAAACTGCACGCTGCGTACTTTATGGGTGTCAACATTGTGACTGCTTTGTCACATTAGGTTACATATGCAAAATTAAAGCAGATTATTCAGATTGATCTACTAGTATCTACGGGTTTCCCCTTTGAGTGTTTTGAGATTTTTAAGGGTATCGCCCGGTTCAATGCTCGCAAACTTGGCTCACGCCTCATCCACATCTGCCTGCACCTTTTCTCGTCGTCTGATTTCGATCGGGTCGCAAATCCTGTGCTAATCTCAGCCCCAGAGAGTTCAGTTCCCGCATGATATAGCACATTTTCATTTGGGCTGCGTCCAACCACCGAAAAATATTGTGTGTGCGAGCACAGGCGAGCAGCCGAAAGGCGAAAGCAGTGCACATGCATAGTTTTATTTACGATTCTCCCCAATCCACATTCCCGGCCGACAGTCGGTATCAAAACGCAATCCCATTCCATCTCCTCATCCATCCACACTCATCCACTATTCGGAACAGCTGCTCCTCGGCTGGAGTTGATGCTGCCACTGCCTCTGCCTGCGTTTCTGCCGCTGCCACTGCGTCTCCCCTCCCAATGGACGTCCTGTTTCGGTGGTTGGTTGAACAACCTTCGCCCGTTTTTCAGTTATTTTGTCTGGCGCAGACAAACTCACAGACGGCGGCGGCAGCGCCCCGCTTACAGGATATGGTTATGTCGTGAGGTCCCGCATATGTTTTATCCAGTCTCGTCTCGTTTGGTTTCGTTTCGATTCGCTTCCCTGCGAGTGCAACATCCCGAATGCCATCGAACAGAGCCTGAACCCGTACCCGTACCATCCCTCTTTTAATTTTCTGTGTTTTTGTTGTTGTTCTCTTGCAACGACAAAGTTTTTCCCGAAAACATTTTCAATCCAGCGTTTTCCGTTAGGGGAACGCTTTTATGTTTGACTTTGAAAGTGTTTGAATAATTATCCTGTTTTCCTAGCTCTCGCTCGGCTCTGCTTTCAATGCAAATGCAAATCCTTGTGCAATTTGGTCGGTCGGGGGTTTTCAACTTTAAAAGGTAAAGGACCGGACCCTTATGAGTTTTTCATCACGTTTTTATCTTTTTACCTCACATATTAATTGGGTTCGCTTCGGAACTAGTCTTGGTTGAATTAATTATGAAAAGGCAGGGTGGGGATTTGGCAAGGATATTCTATGGCAATTTGTCGTGTTTGAGCAAGCTGTTTGGGCAACGTGTTTTATACTAGACTTCTGCATGAATGCATCCAAAACGGCAAATGAATCACTCATTCTAGGTTGCGCACGCTTTTTTTTCATCACAGTATAAATACAGTATAAACAAATGTGCCATTTTCTTCCGGTCCATAGAGTACAGTAAAGAATGAGTCTAGTATTTTTAAGAACACTACACTACTGCAAAGATCTGTTATGTTACAATTGAGTGCATTCATGCAGAAGTCTATGTTATACCATTACTTCTAATATATTGGTTGAAAAACTAGTCTTTTAAGAGCTGGTTCCCTTCCTCTTGTTGGTGGTATCTCAAATTTCGAATTGTAACAACAATCTTTGTGTACACCTCACAGATCTTGTTGAATCATATGCCATTATCTTTGAGCTCGCACCAGACGTTGTTAAAGTGAATTTTGGGCCAGCAGATCTAGTGGCACGCAGGTAGAGTTGAGCACTTCCACTCCTGCCTCCGCCTGCTCTATGTATCTCTACTTTGTATTTTCGGGCCAAATGTACGGCCTTATCCCTATTCGGATGGGATGAGTAGGAGACAAAAGGGAATTACGCACGCAATTTTGTCTACAGCTTCATTTCATTCTCGTTCTCTCGCCCTCGCCATCGCCCTTGCCATCGCCATCGCCATCGCACAGGCAAAGATACGGATACAAAGATACGTGGATGCGTGGATGCGGAGGGGCAAAAACACATGTGTTTGTGCAGCTCACTTGCTGTGGCCAGCTTAGTTCACTCCAGCGGCGTTCTACGCTTCAAGTGAAGCGCAAATGTATCTTTGAAGTTTATTTTGTGCCATGCCACAGCCCATGGCCCATAGCCCATAGCCCATAGACCATAGGACCATCTCCCTCAACCTTTTTTCTGTGGCTCAGTTTAGGTATCGTGTAACTAAGTGTGGCAAAAGGGAGCACAAGAAATAATGTTGCAGCAGCAGTGGCAGCGGCAGCAGCGGCAGCCGATGTGCGTGTGTGTATCTGTATCTGCGGCTGCTATCGGTATCTGTGCGTGTTTCCGAGTATCTTGAAATAATTTTCACTTGCCCCGGCTTAGACCGCCTGCGAGCTGAGCGCCCCAAATGAAAAATAATAGTCAACCAAGTGCCACCAAAACGTAAAAAGCTTTGGTCTTGGTTTTTCCTCTTCCAAATGGATACGGGAACGGGAGGGGGATTTCGGTTTGGAATTGGGATTGGGATTGGTATTGGGCAATGGGTTTTAAGATAGATTCCACCGCGAGCAGGTAGCTCCCCGCCTGTGCTGCACGGCCCGCGCTGGCTGCGTGTGTGCCAAATAAATCATCGTGTGTTGCCCAACACAGAATGTTGAACGCAGCTCTTAGCCATTTGAACACCTCTCCTCGGCCCTCCTCACCTGCCCTCCCCTGCCCTCCCCTGGAGCCCCGTTAACGCAGTTCAACCGCTCGGTTCTGTTCTGGGGGCTCCTACCTTCGAGCTGGTCGTAAAGTGCATTGGAAAACTGAAATAGACAAGCCGAGACAGTTGGACACACTGTCCGAGGGGACGGGGGCCACAACAGCCCGGGGCGGTCAACTCTACTTGAACCCGAACCTAATGAAGCCACTATGGGTGAATAGTTACAGAGTTGCGGGGCGTGTGGAGCTGATACCTTCTCCAGGCCGGTGGGGGCAACAAATAAAGTAGAAACCCATCCAGGTGGGACGAACCATTCCGGGGAAACTAATTAAGTTTTGCGTCAAACTATTTTCCCCCAGGGGGCAACGGGAAAAGTGGTCGCGGAGTGTTGGAAGACTTATGTATGCATTTATGGAGCAGAAAAACCCCGAATATCTTTCAAGATAACCCGGCAGATTAATGAAACAAACTTGAATAAAGCTTCCCCGCGATTCGTGCTAATTAGGCGTGATCTGACACTCCAAAAGCTTCGACAGGATCGCTCGGACGGGATCTCCTGCACTGCATCTGGTCCATTGGCTGCTTGGGAAGATCTCGCATATTTAGCACAATGGAAAAGGCTTTGTTTGGGCTGGTGGCACGACGGCACAAGTCACTCAGCCGCAACGAGGAAATCGTGCGAGCGTTTAATGTGGCTGCCTAGCTTGCAGCTGCAGCAGCAGCGGCAACTGCAACTTCCACTGCAACTGCAGCGGCAACTGAAACTTCTGCAATGGCAACTTGGGCAGTAAACTTACAGCCATTGTGTGGATACCCTCGGCTCTTGGCTGGAGCTGTTTATGCTAAATGAGGGTTAACACACAACCACCGAAAGAGCAGAAAACGAGCTTGCCCCCGTCGTCTTCAGCCTCTAAAGTTGCAACTGTAAAATGTCTGCGGGCACTCCGCTTGCGAACCGAAGAGCAAGGGGCGGCAGGATGCACAACGGCCTATCCGAAATCTTTTGTTGCCAACTTTTGACAACATTTTGCCACCCCCTTTGACGGGCACTGGAACCGCCCGACTTTGATTGCAAGCTCGTTTGCGGCTGAAATTTACTACAGTTTTCCTAGGTGTTAATTAACAATTGTTCGGAGCTGCAATCAAATTGAAATTTTTGCCTCATACATTTGCCCTGACCTGAGCTCTTGAATAATTTGATTGCTAAGCTTTTGGGGAATCAAATGAAATTGGAATGCCTATGAAATTGTGTGTGACTGGGTTGTAGCTTTGCAAATATGTAATATAGATATGCTCGTAATATGAGCCATGAGGCCCACAGCAGCTACGAACCCTTTTTATACCCGGTTCATTAAAAAAACAAGGGTAAACAAGGGTATATTGAATTCGTACGCGTGTATGTAACAGGGAGAACACAGCTTTTCCGAACCCATAGCTTTTCGGACTTGATCAGCATCAACATGCGAGTGGATATGCCCGTTTGTCCGTCCCTCCGTCTGTCTGTCCGTCCGTCCGCCCAGATCTTTGAGATTATTATAGATAGAAAAAAATAAACACACATACCTGCAAATGCTCACAATTTTCAGGCTAAAATATTGAAAAAAAAACACGTTTTATTCAAGTCAGCAATGTTTGTCCATGTTATACAGATCAGGAAGAAACTGAGCACCCGGTATTTATAGCCGAGACACTCTCCTATAATCGTTCCTACTTGTTAATTATCCCATTTGTAGGTTGTGGATTCGGTGCTCCCAAAACCATTTCAATTCGAACAAGTGGGCCAACGGGCCTCATTTGGCTGAGACCATTGAGCTTCGGGGCTCTTAACTAGCGCAGCTTAGCATATTTTCTTAACCCCAATAATGGGCACACAATCAGGGACGGCTTCTGCCGCATGCCCCACGTTTTGGGCTGCAACTCCAGCAACACCAGCAACACCAGCACCGTCATCATCATTGCCGCCACTGTGATTATTATGCTCATGGTCGGCGGAGGCTGTGTGTGTGCGCTTGCCACTAAACGCTTTTGACATTTCAATTAAAATTCTGGAAAAAGTCTATGGCGGTAATTGCTGCGAATGCCTTTGCTGACTGCCTTTGCTGCCTGCTCCGCTGCAGCGTCATTGTTAAATATTTACCCGAACCGTAGAGCAGCGTATTTGAAAATGGTTTGCCTGGCGCCAAAGCCGGAGCTTAGAAGAGCCTGTCCTCTGTCCTCTCCAAGTTCTGTGTGTGCCTGCATCTTTTTTTTCCTGCAACATATTTCTTCGTCCACTGTCAGCCAGATAATTAGACAGATGCGTTAATTGTGGCACTCTAGCAACGTAGCAGGGAAATATTTTGCCATTCTTTATGGCACTTGCTGCAGAATTCACCGGACTCGACGACTACTTACTACTCTCCTTCACCTAAAGTCTGGTACTTATAGTATAGCGCGCCTCTTTCTAATCTCCTTTGACAAATGAGTCGCAGTCGGCTCATTTTTCTACTTTGGAAGAGGTTGCCATGCAATTACCCCGGCATTTTCCATCTGCCTTGGGTGCAGTCACACTCGCATCGGGCATATAGTAAGGTAGCTTCACCTGATTTCCCCCTCTACCACCTCCCACCTCCCACCTCCCTCCTTGACGGCTTAAAAATAAAAATGCGATTTATTTATACGTGTGTACCAAGTCGGGTGTGGGTTTCCTTTTTTTATTTTGCATATATTTCTTCGAGGCAGCTTTGTTGTCAACTGTCGTTTATTGATGTATGATCTTGATATCTGTACATGCGAGTGTATGAACAACAAAAGGCTGTTCCTCCCTGCAGCCGGCCTCCCCGGGCACGAGCTGGTGCAACAAAAGCTTTGTGCTGTTTCCTTGGCGCCATCAATGCGTCAGAGCCTGGTTACGGATACGACTTTTGACTCGAATGCACGACGCGCTGCGGCAGAGGAGGAAACGGGAATGGGAATAACAGGCAGCAGGTTGACGCGCCACGAGATACGCACTGGAACAGTGCGAGTCATGTAAAGATTGTGGGTGGATATATAGGAGACGGGGGCAAAATCAATCAGGAACAAAAATATGCGAGGCCCACGAGGAATAGGATGCCCTGGGACCCAGCCAAGGTGGTTTATCAGAGTGATAATTCTCCAAAATGTGTAACATTGTTTAAGATGTTTCAAAAATTATAAAAACGAATGATAAGATACGCATAGGAACAGTTAGAATCAGGTAACGATTGTGGGTGGATGGCCTAAAATCTATTAAAAATAAAAATATGCGACCCCGGGCTGGTACATCAGTGTATTAATTCTCTAAAATGGTTACATTTGCCTAATATTTTCATAAATTATAAAAACGAATAATAAGATACGCATTGGAACAGTGGAAATCGGTAAAGATTGCGGATAGGTGAAGGAAAAATCAATCAAGAACAACTTGGAACCCCGTCAAAAAATGGTTCAAGATCCTAAAGATTTTAAAAAACTATTAAAAACCAATGAATTGAAAAATCAGAATTGAAAAACCAGAAGTTATAGAAAACAAATCATCTAAAAATCACCTAAAAATGTCAGCAAAAACTTGTAGAGAGATTTGAATCGAAAATAGAAACAAAACCGTGAGATTCCAGTTTTTGCAGCTACAATTTCCAATTTAAATCCGCTTGGTTGCCGATTTTTAATCAATTCTGCAGCGGATTGTTGACAGTTATTAAAATAGTTCACTCGCTTGGGGAAAAGTTTTTGCAGGGTTACCCTGAAACTGAAAATAAATCACATCGAGGCCTGAATGTAACTGAAGCCGAATTTATAGTTTTGCGCCGTAAACTGGAATGCATCAAACAATTGAGGAATGCCCACAGGATTAGCAATGCATTGTACAATGTGATGCATCATTGGCTTGTTGGAAACCCTGCAAAATCATTGAAAAATTCGAGCGGATTTCTCGTTCGTTTGAGGCAGGTGCAGATTGTTATTTTTTTCCCCCAAGCAGCATTGTGTCAGGTCCTTAATGGCAGGATCCTGCATGTTTGATGGGCCGCAGCATTCTCGGGACAATGCGGAGCTGAGCGAGTGAGCTCAAATTACTACACAAAAGGGACACAACCTCGGGCAGATCACGGATCCTGCCAGACGAGGATCAATGGCAGGATGCACACCACTACCTGACCCTGTGTCCTTTGCAGCTGTCTGGCTTCGCAATATGCGCTCTTGTCCTCATTTTGTCCCCGCTTTTTGTACATGCCACACATACTATACATGTGTGTTTGGGTTCTTTTTTTTTATTGATTTTTCCTTGGAGCCTCGACTAGTGGGAGCTGAGGCGAGTACGAGGACGGGGCTCCAACAAAAACGGCAGATGGCCAGATAATAGCATTGGAGCCAGGAGTGGGACGTTGACCCTGTCGGCGGTTTGGAGCCGAGGATTCGGGCATCCGGGCAACCGGGGAGCCGGCAGCCACATAAAGGATGAGCATGAATGTTAATATTGACGCAAGGTGGAGTTTGCAGGCCTGCCACATTGGTTAGCCAATTTATTAACGAATTTGTTGCCGGTGTTGCCCTGTCCGGCGGAGTTATTTCCCTCTCCTGCCCCCCCGCCTCAAAGAAAGTGCGGGGAAATTATTTCTGCTGCTGCTGCCGCTGCTGCCGAGATCGTGACAGAGTGATTTATGCTGCTACTTTGATTTTTATGGGCGGCTATTTAAATTTATAGAGTCTTAAAAATGACCCACAAAGTATAACAAATTGCTAGCCTTGCATTGTAGTTTCGAGAAATGATTACGATGATGGGACAATTAGAAAAGTTGCCAATCAAGTTGAAGTCTCTCCTGGATTGAAATGTTATGAAAGGTTATAAGGCTAGAGGCGGTCTAATTGTTCGTTTTGAAGTTCCCTCACGTTGTGATCACATAATTTCCATTCTTCAGCTGTGACAGACATTTAAGACGTCCCCAAATGTTTGCTCATCTCTGAGAGGCAACAATGTTATGCCCGGTTCTTTTTACTCTTCGCTCCCGCTTCTGCTGGCACGCATGCGCCGAGTAAAAAGCAGCGACGCAACGTTCATTGCACCCAAAAAAAAACACAACAAAAAATAAGTGAAAAAACGGAAAAAAAAGAGAAATAAAGAAGAATGAAATTTTCGTTTTTTACGATGAGTGAGCGAGCGAGAGGGAGGACCAGAGCGAGAGAGACGGGGCTGGCTAAGGAGAACCGGATGGTCTTCATCTATACTGACCCCAAAGTCCCCCCTTTAACCCTCAACCGATCCTATATAAGTAGTAAGCCAAAAGTCCAAGCCCGCGTTCATTGCCTTTGCGCCTCCTTTGTGGCAGTGCCTCCTGCCTGCCTGCCTGCCTGCCTGCATTATTGTTGGATGTTGCAATATGCCTTCGGGGGTCTCTCCGTGTTCTCCAACCTATCCCAAGTTTTTTATTTTTATTTTTGTTTTCTTTATTTTTGTTATTTTGACACGCATTAGTCTGGGTGTGTGTACGAAAGAGGAAGAACTTTGCTCGCAGTTTAAATATTTTTAATTGAACTTTTGCCTTCGGAGGAGCAGCAACCGCAAGGGGGGTATTATTTTTGCGGTTATTGATTAGTTAGATGCGAAAACATGCCTCGAATAAACAGTTAAGGCTATATAATTTACAAACCCAGTAATTTAATGACTCAGTGCTGGGGCGAGTTTGTTAATTTCCTATTGTTTATGGGACACTCACTCAAATTGAGCTTAACAAGTAGAAACGCCGTAGTCGAGACAAGATACCATGTATCTATTTTCATTATCAATTAGTTGAACATTTGTGCTGGCCGTATCTTCAATATTTATGGTCCGATCTTTGTAAAACTAGGCACATGGCTAGATATTAACATTTTTAACTGTAAGCAAATAGTTTTTCATCTCTGGGTTAAACCATTTCGACGATATAGCCCAATCTGCAGGAGAATTTACAGTTTTTGGAAAATAGCAAAGGCGGGAAAAGGCGTGGCCAAATGAGAAATAAACTCGATCTGCATACACTCATAACGTACCTAAAGAAAAAAGAATTACGTCTCTAGCTGTTACCATCTCGGAGAAATAACGTGTTGATACATACAGACAGACAGACAGACAGACGGACGGACGGACAGACAGACGGACATAGCTAGATCGACCCGGCTGTAGACCTTACAGTACATGGTATAAAAAGCCAAATCAATATTCTCATACATTTTATATTAATTTTGATTAATGATTTCCTTAGAAGTGTTTGCAATCAACTAATATATTTGTTTCCTTCTCTTCCAGGTAAGTTCCATCCAAGCTCAAAAGCTAAACAAACGCATCCGCACCGTAAGTCAATTAACTCGAGTGAATCATGTTGCATTCCTCGTAAAGACGAGTTTATTGTAGAGTTAAAAATAATTAACTGATATGCGGGCGCGTATTTGACAGGACAAAAGTTCAAAGTTCGACCACGGCGTGTTCGTTGTTGGAATCAGTTAATGAGCTGGTCAGAGAATGGACAAGCTCTCACAGAAAACACACAAAAAGAAGCAGAGACAAAAGGCAGAGGCCGGGAGAAAAGCGGAGGGAAAATGCCATAAAACTCACTCGACAAGAGAATGCATTAAAATTTTCTTACCAATCATAAAAATGCGTCATAAAATTGAAGCCGGCACAGAAATTCAACATGGCAAAGTGCAAAGGAATACTCGTAGATACGAGCGCGTAGGAGGCATGGCATGCGAGAGGCAGAGATCCGAGCTGTGAGCTGTGAGATGCATCTTTTTATAGTGGAGTTCGTCCTCCTTTTGGGGTTCCGAGGTCTGGGGTTGGAAGTGTCGACAAAGTGTTGACTGCTCTCTCGTTTTCTGGCTTTTCTCTATCCCCCGCTCGAGGGTCAAAGTGTGCTGCATCAAATTTCACGCATCCACATGCGCGGGAGGGGCAATCGAGAATCGAGTGACGGGAAAACTCTAATAAACGCTGCTGCTGCCACTGCTGCTGGTGGTGTTGCTGCTGCAGCATTTCTCGCAGTTGGAAAACATTGGAATGCATGTAGAGCAGTAAAACTGGCGGACACAATACCAAAGTCATCGAAAGAAATCAATAAAGAAAGTAATTTGAAACGTGGCCACTGTCAGGACAAGAGCACTAAGTCCTCTTTTCTCTTCCTATCCGTTGAATTTCAGCTGGCTCCTCTGGCCACCAAAAGGCAATTTATCTAATGGTAATATTGTATGGCTATAAAACAATATTGGCAAAAGGCGAGTCAGCTGTGAGCGGGGCGGAAAATGCCGTCCAGCACGAACGAAAGTGGGGAGAACATCCATCCATCCAGACAACTATTTCCACGCCGTCGCTTTCAAGGCGAGCCGGGGCATCTTGGTTGCCATAATGCAAACGTTTCGCCGCCATCCACATCCACATCCCATCCCATCCATTCTATATGGCCGTAATTCCTTGGCCTCTTTATGGGGGTGGCTTTAATTAGGAAAAAATTTATACGAAACCTGGCCTGGCTTTTGCCGGGAAAAATCTCGTCTCGTGCAATAAACTTGTTTTTCCGATTACTTTGACACGGATATCTTGTATCGCATTACTTATCGATTAAAATGTGTATACTTTATATTAAATCATCATGAAAATTGAAACCCCAACGAGGTCTGCGACGGTTTGTTGTTTAAATTAGCTTGTTTTCTTTCGCTCCCTTCAGATTTCCCTGCCCGGGGGAATAAACCCTATCAAATGACATTGTAAGCACATTTCTCCGTCAAGAAGCATAGCAAAGAGGGGGAAATCATCGGAAATTTTAATTAAGAGACGACGCCCCCGGTCTCTGTGCACCCTTTGTATTTGCCATAGTTTTTCTTCTCCGTTGATTTCCTCATTGATATTGGCTAAATTTAAATAGCGGCCCCACGACATTGATTTGTCAGCGCCTCCGTCCGAGTCAGAAAACTGAATGGGTGCCGGGTCTTTGAGTCATTTCATTTAATTTCCCCCACTTCCCCTTCGAAAACAACGCACTCATTCCGATCCCCCCAGTTCGGTTTCCACTCGCCCATGTTCTTTCGGTATTTATCCAGCTGTTAATTGTGTGTGATCTTGAAGAACAGGCCAAACATGTTGAACAATTTCTCCAACTATTTTTATATCTCTCGGGGCGCTGGGGGCCCCAACATATGTTTGATTTTCCCCGAGACATTAGCGAGCGACCCCGCCGATGGTTCTCTTCTCCCTCTTGGACAAAGTTTGATGACCTTCACTGGCGGAAAACTATATTTTCGTGGCTCTGTCCCCCTCGAATCTCTGTTTGAGTTTCGATTTGTGTAAACAAATTGTGAGGAAATTCATTTCTCTGAAGGTTATGCATTTGATATATCTGCTGGATTGATTCTACCTACCCCAAAAACCAATGAGAAATAACCGAAGGAAACCACCTTATTTGCAGGGCATCCTGCTGTGATTTTTCCAAGACGCACACAATTTTCGATAGCTATTCTCTGGAGTTTTCTTAGATCTAATTCCTCTTCCTGGAAGGCAATTTGACATGGTCTGGTTTTGCCTGTTGGATGGCCTTTGTCTGGCCGAGTTGAGAGGAAAAACAGGTTATTTTTTGCGGGTACAATTTTTGGGCAGGTAACAACAGCCAAAGCGACGAATTTTCTATAAAATAATAAAGGTTTGCAAGGTAAAAAAAATTCAGAATTTTATGACAATAGCAAACGCTTTGCGTTGTTTTCGCAGATTTAGATTTATGTAAAAACTTTATATTATTTTCCCTTTTTCTTTTCTGTCGCCCGGTCTTTGTTTTGACTGCTGGAAAAACTAGCAGGGCAAAACTCTCATCAGGGAAAAACTCATTAAACAAAGTACACTTGAACGCCCCACGACACACCTATGCAGGACTATGAAGGAGCCCCACTAGGTGAATGCCTTCCGCCCCATCGCCTGTATGGCCAGCCCCTGGCCGGGCTCAACTTTAACCCTTGCCACCCCTTTGGTTGTTGTTCAGCTTTTTGTTTATTCCTCAGACCGATGTCGGGGCTCTCGACTTATTAACTGTTTTATTCCTGGCCAGTGGCGGACGCAAAACTGGTAGATTAAAGCCAGACGGAGTGTGGAGTGTGCAAGATTCTATTATTTTTTACCAGGTTGCAAGCACGCTGATGTTTATGGTTCAACTCTTTTTGCACACAACTCTTTTTTTGTACCGTTTGTACCGTTCTGTGTGTGCGATAAACATTTCAGAATGAATTTTACAAACTGTTGAAAGTGCTTAACAAACACAAACATGTGTGTGCAGCGTTGTTGGCTTTAATTGCACAAAAAATGCAACTAAAAATGAGTTTAAATGCGTTTAAATGCCGTGGAAAATAGGGAAATGCAAAAAGGTTCGGGATTACCATTGTATATCCCTCTGAGCTGCTTTATAACGCAAAACTGGAAACTTTTTATTTGTGTTTACAATTGTGGGCTATATTCTGTAAAATTGCTACTATACTTTGCTATTGCATTTGCAACTTGCAAAGTCTTAACATCAATGTTGCAGCAGCTGCGATTGCATTTGAAATTGTTGCTCCGGCACCTTGGTGGTTGTTGTATACATGTTGCCACTTTTATGGCTGTTCATAAGTCTGCTGCCGCATTGGTTGTTCTTCTTGTTGCAAGTGCTGCGGTCGCCGCTTCCTGCAATGTTGCAACGCCCTTTGAATATGTAGCTGCCGGGTAAATTGCTTCTAATGCTTTGATTAGAGCCGTAAAATACGCTAATACTTGGTTTAGGTTGCCATTCCTTTTACTATCACTCCCGTACAGTAGGTTTTTCCCATTTTTTTTTAGAGCGGATGTTGTGGCTGCAACGTTTTCATGTGCAAATTGTTTACGGGTCCCGCAGTTGCTTGCCCGTTTATGTTGCAACTGCAATTGTTTTCATAGGGTTGTAGTTTAAACTTTATATTTCCCACTTTTTTGCCCGGTTTTTGCCACTGCTACCCGCAGGCCCCGGGGCACGCCCCTTTGTATCGCCCTCAGTTCTTTTGTCTGGCAGCCACGCCCTGAAAATGCCTTAATTATAATGCTTAGATGGCTGGGGGCGAAAAGTTTCTTTGCATATACTCGTATGCCTCCCAGAAAATGAAATGAAAATGAAAAACTTTAGCATACATCTTTGGGCGTTGTGACAAGCGACCCCAGCCACGCCCCCTTGGCAAAAACCCTCCCAAAATCCTGTAGGTAGAAATTTCAATTATCTGTTTCGTTGAATTTTGTTGAATGTTTTTTTGAGCGAAAAGTTTGAATTTGCTATTTTGCTTCTTGCGCGTGCTTACCCTTCGCTTTGCTGCCTTTTATTGTTTGCATAAATTTAGTGCCACGCCCCCCATTTAAGGGGGCTGAGACTGTCTGGCAAGCGAAATAAAAAATTATGCACATAAATTCAGACGCTTCGCAGTCGTAAACATTCGCCATGTAGTTCTACGTTTTCTTTTTGTTTTTCGTTTTTTTTTTGTGCTCTCTCCCCCGAAAAACCTTTGATAGCATTTTTCCTAGCAGCTTTCCCAACAGTTTTCCTTACGATGTTTTTCAGTGCTGGGCTTACCCATTGCCAGGCGTTCGCAACGCCTTTGTTGGATTTCCGAAAGGTCCGACTCGTGTTTTTACTCTAGTTTTTCGGTCTGTCAGTTTCCTGGTTTTTGTTTTGATTTTTCGACCAACATAAATGGCTCCAACTTGGTTCCAGGGACTACATTTAAACTTTATATACCTTGTACTTTAAGGTACAAATGGAATCGTTTCCGACCTTATAAATGATATATATTCTTGATTAGCTTCCATCAGTCCGTCGTTCTAGAAATTGTTACATCTAGCCATGTGCCAAGTTTTACAATGATCGGACAATAAAAAATGAAGATATGGCCAAATAAAATGTTCACCGTCCCTTCCCAGTGTCAATGACGTCATATATTGTATTCGGGGCTAAAATATTTAAACGGAAAATCTAGTAGATAATGAAAATAGGCACTGGTATCTCGTTGGCGAGAAATCTCGACCTTAGCGTTTCTAGTTGTTTTGGTTGTAGGGGGCGTGACAGGATATCAAGGGGCGTGCCTACCACGTGTGACATTTTCATGAATATTTCGCTAAACTAGCTTATTTGCCTTAGAGTTGGCGGGTAATAAATTCGGCAAAATATGAAAAACTTGAAATAACACTTGGCTGGAATGAAATTTCATTTAAATAAGCTCTAGGGTCGTTAGATTGTTTATATTTACCGAGGCAAACATCTCGGGCTACCCACCTCCAGCTTTGATTATTTTGAAAAGTGTGTTATTTTAGATTTATTTCTAACCAGGATCTGGTCCTGGCTTTACTATATGCTCACAAAAACAACAAGTTATAGCCCGGGGCTACAACAACTTGAAGTTTTACGTAACCGTGCTCACACCTTCACCGCTGCCTTGAAGCTCCGGCGAAAATCTGAAAACATATTTCAACGAAATAAATATTTTGCCACTTTTAACCAGCTCCTTTATCCCCCCGCATCCAACCGCCTCCAACAGAATTTTCCAGCATCCACCGCGAAGGCTCCAACCCCCGTTGCCCGCTCAACGTCACCGAATTTTCCCAGAATTTTCATCGTGGATGCGTGCCCTGGCCCGTTTGCGTTATCTCCTGCCACACAATTTTCACCAAATGCGAAATGCGAAAAATAATCCACGGACAGGCCAGGGAAAAGAGATGCGGGTGGAGGATGGTGGGGTGGTTGGTTGGTGGGTTTTGCTCCGAGGAGATTGAATGTGGCAGAAAGTTTTGCCTTGCTTTGCATTTACTGAGCATGCGAAAGCGTCGCTTAAAATTAAACAAAACAAAGTTTCGTTTCGTGGTAGAGTTTTTCAACCCAAAAATGCCAGCTGAAGGACATTCTGGGCCAGTCGAAAATCCTGGAGAGCAATCTCGGTGGAAGAAAGTCAAGGCGGAAACTCAACGCCACGCCTCCGTCCCAGGCCGCCGCCGCCTGAGAGTGGAAGAACGTAATCTGCCAAATAGTCGAACGGTGGAAATTTCTGCCTCATAGGGGCAGGAGCCGGGAGATATAGAAGGCCCAGGCCCAGGCACAGGCACGGGCCAACTTGTGCAACATCGTAAAAGTTACCCGGCATTGGCAAGAGGCAAAGGCAGAGTGTTGCTAGTGGGCTGTTACATCACAAGCCGGGGAAAATTCTGACCAACCAGTATCGATGGCGGAGGAGGCGAGAGCGGGGGGCCGGAACCAGAGGCTAGGGGCTTCCTTTGCGGAGCGACTTTGGCATAAATTATTTTGTTCGAGGCAGAGGCACTGAACTTGTGTCGTTCCCGTCGCCGTTGCCTGCATAAGTAATAAAAATAAAATAAAAATACCCACACAACACAAACGCAAGAAAAAAAAAGGAGAGGAGAAACTAGTAATTTGCTCGTAAAATAGTTGTGCTCAAGTAATTTTAACGATTATGATCTTAATCAAGTTACAAAAGCTGCTGGGGTTAACCAAGGAGAACAGGGCGTCGGGCCGGAGGATGTTTTATGGCCCGGCCGGAGCGGTTGCGCCTGCCAGCCATATTTTTGTCACGTTGACCCTGGCTTCATTTATTTAATGAAAGTATTAAAAATAAATGAGAAAATCTGCGAAGCATACAAGATAGTGAAGACCAAACGTAGGGGCAATAGATAGCTCTAACGATCTGTTAAGGTCCTGAAACTTTTCAAAGATCGCGAAAACGCTTAAATTAAAGATCTTCATGCATATCCTAGTGTTTGCTGATTGCTTTTAGTTTTTTGGTTAGGAAAACCATTTTCATCAAAGCCAAAAAAGTGAAACTTTTAGCATCTGACAAATTTACATGCTAAACGGTAATCTTTTGCTCTAACTACTCCCGCTCCAGCCAACCATCACGGCCATATATTCGCTTCTCATTCCGGCCCAACATCCTCATCTGAATTTTCCAACAATTTTCCGCAACCCCCTCTCGGAAAAAGCCATTCTAAAACGCTTAAAAGTAGGCAACATAGTTGGCCACGGAGGGTGGACGAGGGAGGGGCGAAAAATGCCGAAAAACAGAAACATCACACGCGGCGTATGCGTAACATAAAATTAGCCACAGGATTTTGCTGGGCATCTCTCGCTCCAGCCCATGTCCTGTTTCGCTTTTCTGCTTTCCACTTTCTGCTGGAAAAACTGCGCGTCGTCCACACACGGGCACACGAAAATGGTTGGCAAACATTCGCTGATGAAGAGGAGGAGGTGGGTCCAGGGACCTGGAACCTGGGACTGGACCCGGGGGTCGCACAAAGGACAAACGAACGGGAGCTGTGTGGGTGGCTGGTTGGGTGGTTTCGTTCGGTGGGTGGCAATTGCCGGGTAACGACAAAAACAGCAACAAAAATAACAAGCGAAATGGCAATGCCAGAGGCGTCCGGAACACGTGGAAAGGTGGAACATTCGACTGGGGGGCGGTGGGGGGGTGGCATGCTTGAATTTAACCGCTTATAACACCCCAGCGTCCTTCCGACACGCACGCCCGCCCGCGCTCCCACTAAAACTCCCATTGCTGAGTAGATTTTCATGTCTGTGGAAAAGTTTTCGCATGTATGTGCGTGTGCATGAAAATACCCGGGCAAAGCGGGAAAAACAGAAGGAAGTCAGCCGAAAGTCTGAGTGCGAAGGATTCCTTCTTGCCAGCCAGCTATTTTCCTCTTTTCCGCAGCCCCCTGCCATGATTTTTCCTCCATTGTTACGTGCTCCGTGCTCGCTTTGTTACAAATGTGTTTAGCCGCCCGAGAGAGAAACGATTTGTATTGCTGCCCAACAAAGAAATACAACTATAATACAACATTTATTCAATTATAATTTTATTTCGATTTATTTTGATAAATACAAATTAGTGCTCGGAAATGGGAAAACAATTGGCCAACTGGCTGGACAATTTGGGGCATGGAATGCCACGGCAAACCACCGCAACAAAAGCCAATTAGTTACAAAAATGCTCCGAAAATGTTTGTGGTTTCCCAGGATATCAGACAATTAAGCTTTTATTATTCATAAAGCTACATATTTAGCTTTTTAGCTTCTTGCCAGACTGCTCTTCATTAGAAATTCCGTTCTTGTCTCAGTGACTGAAAGTTTAGTTTGATTAACCGCAAGCCAGTGAAATTAAACCTGTTCCTCTGGGTCTGTCTGCCGCACCCCTCCCCGCAAACTTTATTTTAGCCTAAACCCCTTATCAGGCTGTTGGCAGCCCCGTTTAAACTGTCTACTCCAAGGCTCACCTATTTTATATTTTCCAACCGAAAGCCATTCATCCCCCCTGCCGCTTTCCATATCTTGTACCCCAGAGAAAGAAAACATTTTTGCAGAATCAAAAACCAAACACGAACAGTTTTAAACTGGAAAACTAAACAAGGCACGGCCACGGCACGGGGGAAACAAGTTGAGGTGTTTTTATATCCAAATCCTTGGTAAATAGTTTTAAAGCTTGGAAAGCTTGATTTTTTCATTTTGAGCAGTGCAGCAGGAGGCTTCGTCGGAAAGTTTACTGAAATCAAAATCAACAAAACGTCGGCGGGGCAGCGGCAAAAGGGGCGTGGCCCGCTCTGCGATCCATCAGTCAGTCAAAGCGCTAGTCAGTCAGTCATTCAGTCATTCAGTCAGTTGCTCCAATGTCCTTCAAGCGTTTGCCAACGTGCCCATGCATATTTACAAAAAAAAAAGTGAAACAAAACGGCGTAAAAAACTACTAGAAATGAGGATAAAAAAAACATAGAAGGCAGTGGCTGTGCCACGCCCACTGCGGCGCCCCTTCAGGGATTTGCTCCTGCTCTTGTCTCTCCGTCTCCGAGGGGAGCTGCATAAATTTTGAGCGCATTCTCCGCCGCCCCCCGGGCGCTGCCCCACTGCGCATTCCTTTTATTTGCTTGACAAATTTTTGTTGTTGACTTTTCTGCAGCTTTGGGGACCACGAAAAACTTTGCCGGTTTCTGTCGCGCTTTTTCCCCCTTTGCCCCCCCGTCTGTAGTTTTTTGTTTATTCCACTTTTTTCCCATTTTTTGTGGGGCCCCCGACTTTGCAAGAGCCTTTTGTTGTATTTATTTGATTGAATTGAGTTTGGTTTCGGTCAGGGGCCGGCTTTTGTTTGTCGCCGTCTACACACTTGAGACCATTTTAAGTGTTTGTTGAATTTGCTTTTGACATTTTTTATGCATTCCCGATATTTGGGTTTTGATTATTATTTATTTTTTATGTCGCACTCCACTTCAAAGCGGGAAAATGCTGTCGGTATAATTATACCCGCTTCTTAAAAACAACAAGGGTATATTAAATTCTTACGAATAAACGTATGTAATAGGCAGAAGGAGGCTTTTACGACACCATAAATTATTGTATATTGTATATTCTTGATCAGCATTAAAAGCCATGCCCGTCCGTCTGTCCGTCCGTATGTCTGATCTAAACACTTAGATCTTGGAGACTATAAAAAATAGAGAAAAAATAATTGCATATTCAGAATTGTGTTATACGAGTTTAGCATGAGTTGGTTTTAAGAATCGGTTACCACCCCCTGCAACCCCCGAAAACCACGAAATTCTGAGGGATCCGCAATTGTAACTCTAGAGGCACTAAATTCGGATATTACATTGGTAGAGCCAATATCTATCTGTGTTGCAAAAATCAGTCGGTTACGCTCACTTCAGCCCGTGAAATTGACAAAAATGTGTTGGGCCCACAAGCTTCTTCAAAGAAACATGCATTTCAAAGTTCTTGCGCCCACAATTTGCATGCTATAATAATGGAAAAAGCTTGTTCTAAAAATCGGGTGGAAACTGCCAACCGGGTATTTATAATTGTTCCTACTTGTTTGTTCTTCGTGCCAAGACTTTTTTGATTTTTTCTAACCATCTCCCATTTTTATTCTCATCTTTTCAGGTAAGTTTTCACCACAACAACATAATAGGAACAAACGTGTTGTACTTTGCGGCAGCGGCGGGCATTGCACTGCATTGAGAGTTAAAAGTTAAAGCCAAAGTCCCACCCAACACTTAACCCCGAAACAATTCGAGTGAGTCATGGAACAGTGCCTGCCCAGTTATTCGCTATTCGCTATTCTATTCGCCAACGCGAAAAGATCGTAAGTTAAAGTTGAATATACTCCCCAGATGCGTGTGTGTCTCATTAAAATTATATAGTCAGTCGGCCGGGGGGGAGGGTTGGATGCGATGGTGGTGGGATTTTCAACGGCCAGTGGCGGGGGATAACCACAATAAAAGTTGAAAATTAATTTCGAGCGCCACATTTAGCTGTCGTTGACTTTTACGCGCTGTTGAGCCACCCAACAACCCAACAACCCAGGCCAGCAGCTCACCCATCAAAGCAGCAACAGAAACGGCAACAAACGTTAAATACTCGTACTCGTACGAGCAAAACAGCAACCAGTCCATCCGCCTGCCTGCCTGCCTGCCAGCCTAACATTTTCGTATCTTTTATCTATGCAAAAATTTGAAAATGTTGGGGGAAAATATAGTAAACTTTCCTCTTTCGTGTGCATTGTAAATGCGGATACGAAATTGCTGGGGACGGAAGAACACGCCCCTTTTCGGTGCCCCAAAGTTTTGTAACTTTTCTTAATGCTCCGGTGCGTTTTTCTAACTGCATAAAACGCATGCAAAACGCGGGCTCATCTTTGAAGTTGCTACTTTTTTTAGTTGTAGTTTGTTGGGTCAATCCCGTTTGCAAAGAGTTGGCTTACAAGTTTAATTGCCTTGACAACAGGCCAACAGGTCCCCCTGTGGCAAACTTTTAATGCCATTTTGGTATCAGCTAAAAAAAGAGAGTCAACATAAATTATATTTTTAATTAGATGAAGGTGTCCGTCCGACTAGGCTGCGCATGTTTATTAAACGTATTTTATGACAATATTGTGTGCCCCTTGGGTGTTGCTTTCAGCTATTGTAAATTTAATTAGTAACTGGTCAGGCTAATTGGCTAAAAATGGATATGAATTAACCGGCAACTGCCCAGGTTCGTTGAACTTGACAGGGCCAATGAGTGGCTGATAAAAGCGTCGGCAATCAGCCTTATCAGGGAAAGTTGAGGGAAATTACCAAACCAGGCAATGCCAGGCAAATATATATCATTGGATTGATAAAAACCCCCTGACCTGACATGGTATTTTGCAAGGCAACATTAATAAACTGAATAGAGAACCCACCTGAAGCCCTGCTTTGATCTTGATTAACTTTTCAGGGAGTGCAACAAAAGCCCGCACATTTCCCAACTTTGGTCCACTGCAGGCAGCTGTGCCTGCAACAATAGAAAAACCGACACGAACACAAGAAAATACAACTGGAAAATTATGTTTATTATGGCCAGGCCGCCGCAGCAGCAGCCGCAGCAGCAGCAGCTGATGATGTTGATGAATCATAGAGTCGAGGCCCTGGCAACAATGCCCACATAATTGCCACTGAGAGCTTTGATAATGCCTAGCACAGATCTATGCCCCTCCACGAGTGCATAATGGCTATGATATCTTGAGTGGTGCGATTGGGGTCCCAGTTCAGGTCGCCTTGGCTCTGTGTCAGTCTCGTGTCACTGCCTCGCACAGCCTGACAGCTCGATAATTTTTAATGGGTCACAGAACCAAAGCGCAACACTACATCTACATCTGTTTCCGAGAGCCTATCCCTGGCCGTATGATAAATACGATTTTTCAAATATTTTCAATTGAGCTGTTTTCGGGTTTTCAGTTGCGACAGCTGCTGACCATTGACCAAATCACTTAGCCACGACGGCACATGGTCCGGGATTAGGCCCCCCGACACTTACCTTTTCGATCAGGCCGTTCTTTGGGCTTTCCGAAGCCTTTTTCAAATCAATCAACGCCTTTTGGCTCTTAAGCTGCCTAATTTGCTGGAGTGGGAGGCAAAAGTTAGGGCCTCATTCAAGGGAGCTTTGATTAATGGGCCTGTGGGTGTGTTGGCCAGAACGAGCTTGTGATGCGGGGCTTCATTTCTAAAAAGTTACCAACTTGTAGAATGCACTTTTCGAGTTTTCGAGACTGAGAAGCAACCTTGAAATCAAGTTTAGTTTCGCATTTAAACTTAATTCTTGGAGTACCTCTCAGGCGAATTATTGAATTGCAAATGCAATGGCAAGCTCGCGCCACAGTCAGCATGGTTTTTAGCATTTTTTAACAAACTTTTGCAGTGTGTAAGTACTATTTTTTTTGTCAACGCTTCAGATTGCATGGACAAAAAGTGAGGCACTGCGGCGGCAGCAAGAGCGGTGCGGAGCGGAGCTTGTTGAGCTTGTGAGTCGGCTGTTGGTTGTCGGTTGTCGGTTGTCTTGAAGTAGGTTAGTGGCACAAATCGCGCTGTCTGTTTGGTTGCTGCTGCCGCTGTTGCCGCTGCCGCTGCTGCGGCTGCAACGTGACTTTGCAGCGGCTTCGCAGTCGCTGCCTGCATTTGTTGCATGAAGAAAATTTATTTACATTTTGTGCAGTTAACATTTTCCGCAGCTGACAAATGTACTGAGCGGCCACCACAAAAAAAAAAGAGAAGTTGAACAATTTTAACAGCAAATATTTTTGCTTTGACATTTTGTAGTTTGCTGTTTTTTGTTGGGCAGTTTCTGTTGGTTTTTCATCAATTGTTGTTTGCCTGTTGCTCATTGAAACTGTTTGTCTTGAAGGCTGTTTGCTTTTTTATAATTAGCCAATATTTATCGCCGAAAGTTTGTCATGTTTTTGTCGCCGCTTGGCTTGTTCTCTAAGATTGCCAAATCCGATTTCCGTTTTTCTCGCCAAGTAGGTGTTTCGCATACAATATGTAGGAATAAGTATCTTTGCGATTCTTGCTCTCCGCAGCGATTTGGAGGTGCGGCTCGGACATTTTGGTTAATTAAACTACAAACAATGCAATTAGCTTTTTGTCTACGATTGATAGCCATCGGCTCAGCGAACCCAAGTCAACTGAATTGGGTTTTGTTTGCGACTAATTTGCATAAAATTGCAGTTAACACCTCTTCGGGGTGTGTTTTCAGTGGGCGGGGTGCGGATATCGGGCCAGGAATTTTGTGGGCTTACACAAACGAACGTTCGGGTCAGCCGGGCAATTCAATTTGGCTTTTAATTCGATTATAAATTGTTGCTCTGCTAAGCACAAGCCCATAAAGAAAATGCAAATGATTATTGCTGAGTGGTTAGTGCTAATTGGAAATTAAAGGTGCCTTTTCTGGCTCAATTAATGGCAGGCATCTAAGTTATTGATGTTTGATGCTGGCAACAAAGAAAGAGAAACTCAAAGGAGTTTGACTAATGAAATTACATTATGCCACCGAAGTGCCACTTTTCGGGTTTAATTGGTAAATTGTGTCGAGCTTATCTGCTTTTTATACAAGCAGGTACATGGTAAGGTACAATTTGTGCAAATGTATGTAACAGAAAGAAGGTCCTGTTGATCATTATCAAAAGCCGAATCGTTCTAGTCATGTATGAACACATTGTTCTCCAAGATGGTAACAGCTAGAGATGTAATTCTTTCTGCTCTAAGTCCGATATATATGTACCCAAATCAAGTTTATTCCACATTTTGCCACGCCCCTTAGAGCCTTTGCAATGTGCATAAAACTCTTCGAGATGATAGTAGCTAGAGATAGTAGCATTTGAATTTACAATCTTCAAAAAACTATATATTGTCTACAGCAGATTGGTATATAGTTTATCTTCAAAATAGTTGGACCAAGAGATCCAGCGCTTTACTTGTTCTGAAAGAGTTGTGCCAGGTTTCCAATTGGCATTCAAAGTATCTCTGGCTTTTTCAACCTTTCGCCCATTTTAATTTCCTGAAATATCTCGAGAGACTTCTTTATTTCGATTTTTTGTTGGCTGCAATAGAGTCGGAAAAACAAACAAATAGTAAAGAAGGAATAATAAACAAAATGCAGGCAGCGAGATAAAGAGAGCGTGTGCATGTGCAGTGCCTAAGTCTTTGGCTTTTCCTCTTCCATTTCTTTGAACTCAACTTTGCTACGCTTTTCTTTCTTTGCCTTACTTTATAATTTTTCCAACTTTTGACCCAGTTTATGTAGTATTTTTTTTTTTGCTCTCCATGCGCCAGACAGTCGGGAATGCCACCCACCTGCACCCCACCCCTTGAGTCCAGTGGATGTTCTTGTTTCCTCCAAACAGAAAGCGTTCTTTAAGAAGCTTCAGCAACTTTAATTCAAATTGTAGGGGCGCAATGGCAGCAGGGCTTTTTAAATGCGCGTGCTGGTTATTTCAATAAATTCTAGCTAGCCGAATGGAATAAATAAAAGGAAAAGCATATACAGCAAAGTGGTGCATATAAATAATGGCAACAACAAGCGGCGACTCACGTTTTTGTGTCATGTGCATAAATATTGAAAAAAAAGCAAAAGCATAGACACACCGACAGATGGTGCCGGAGAAAACGAGAGAGCAGAACCTCAGCTGTGGCGATAGATAGATTTTCATGCACTACAAAAAAATACAACAAAAAGCGATTGTAATATTGATAACCCCTAAAAAAACCTGACTTTCCTAGCAATTTCCGAAAGATTTCGAAATTTTAGACTCTAAAACAGCTTCAAAGTTTTCAGATCATAAGGGTCAAAAAGCTCCTGACATTTTACTTGCTCTCTTGTAACTTGCAAAGCTTACGAAATTCTTATTAGTTTAGTATGACAATTATGTATTTCTTTTCTTCTTCGTAGTTTAAAAAATGTTAACAAATACTCGTAGTATTATTTACTGTGTAAAATATTCCGTTTGCCGGCAGGAGGGAGTGTGGTGATGAATAAGCAAACTAGTTGCCAACTGAAGCTGGAGACAAAGGAGCTGCGGGGGCAAGGAGCCGCCTTAGCAGCCTGAATATTGAGAGGGTATATTCCAAAAGTGCATTAAATGTGGATTAGTCGAAGCAGCAAGAAATTTTCCCCATGATTTTCTTGTTATTACTGCACAAGCACTTAAGCTTTATTAAAGAACCAAGAACATGATTAATAATAGTTCGAATGCATTTAGCACAAAGCTAAAACTCCTCGATCTAGTTATGGTAATTCCAGATAATTGCAAATGCAGAATATAGATATTTATGAAGAAATTAGTGCTAATTGAATTCCTGTTTGGTAATTAGCAGAATAACCAAGAAAACGGAGAAAGTAGAAGGAAGTGGGCATTATAAAGTGAGATTGCAGTTAGCGAGGAGAGGTATAAAATTGAACTTGCTAGATTTAATAGAACCCGCAAAGGTTAGAGGCGCTATTAGCTAATTATGTCATTCCTAAAAGTCGTACTTGCTTCCTGAAAAGCCAACGGAAAATGGCTGCTGAAGAGCCAGCCAAACAGAAAGGTCAACGCGAATTAAACTCGAAGAACTCTTGAGGCCGCTCAAGCATTGCCAACGCTAATTATGATTGCCCTTCAGAAAACGAGAACGAGCCAAAGATAAAGCGAAGCCAGGCAGGTTAACCTTTAAGGGCCTGAGAATAGATCCAACTGCCCGCTGATCTTTGCCGCGGTCCCGGCAAGTCATTTAAAAGCTTCTAACCTTTTTTGATAAATTATAAACAAAGTTGAAATGGAAATCAATTAGCAATTAATAATAATACGACGGGCTATATCATTAAGACGCGAATCCACCGCAGGCGGCTCTAAAAATATATATAGTATATTCATTTTGGTTTTTCTTCTTTTACAATGTTTACATTTGCAGTTAAGTTAGCAAAAGCAAAGGAATCCCAAAGTTGGGCAGGAAAAGTACGAGTATCAAAGTTCAATCAAACTTTCAATTAGCAGTAAAACTTAATGATGATGGAGAAAAGCTGCTTCTGCGGCGGCTGGCTGCCTCTGGGAAAATGCAAATGCGAAGAGCCTCGAATATCATTCCGCATTTACCTACCTCCGCGCTTCATTCTCACCAATTTCTCCCTACCAGCCACCAGCCAGTCGTCAGTATCTGTTGGTTCATAATAAACGTTTTGTGTGTTGTGTGGGCGTCTATTTGACATAAAGTGAAGTGGAAATGACAGTCAGATGTGAACAGTCAGTCGAGTGTACAATTTAATGTGTGTGCCTGTCTGCCAAGCAGTAGTGACTGGAAAATCGGGTTTTAATTTCCCATTCGTAGGTACGAGTACAATTTAAATTTATAAAAGGCAACTTCCCTTTTTTGTATGCGCTCTTGGAATTTCTATTAATTGTTTTCCACTCAGCTGAATAGGAAAACCCGTCGCGACGGTTTATTTTCGTCAGCTTGGCTGCCACTCTTCCTGCCATTTTAAATAGATTGCTATAATTTAATCATTAAGGTGATTGATGACAGATCGATAGATTAAACTGGAAAACTTAAATGTTCCTCAAGGAGAGGCGGCGGCGGCGGCGGCACCTCCAGCTCCCAGCCAGAATTTTCAATTTTCATTTGAGCCTTTTGCACGCAATGCGCCATGACAACGACAACGACAACCAAAGCAACGCCAAGCGACAACGACAACGACAACGACAACTAGAACGACAACGACAACGGCAACGACAACGAAGTGAGGAGCAGGAGCGGGGCAACGACAAGTGTCATTATATCAAGTGACTTCCTTTTTGTCCAAATGCTGCTGAAACTACTGCTGCAGTGTCTCCAGCGCTCGCTTGTGTCCTGGTCTTAGCCCCGTCTCCTCTTCTCCTGCCTGAATATGTCAGCTTGGCTTTTGTAGGGAAGCGCGGCAATGCCAACATTTTGAGTGGCTTATGCGGCCAGCATCTCATCTCAGCATCAGCTTTGGCTTAGGTCGGTTCTGTGTCCCCAAGTTTTGGCCCAAACAGCGACACAGACACAGAGAGATACATCCCTGCTCCTGCTCCTGCTCCTGCCCCTGATCCTGTCCCTGTGTCTGCTGCTGTTTCTGAAGTGTTATGCGATTTTACATTATTGGCTCTGCGTCTGTGTTTCTGTAGTTTTTGACGTAGTTTCGCTTGTGCATTCCGGTTTTCCTCCGCTGATCCTGGGGAAAGCGTTTTTCTTGCCTTGCGGTGTGACGTGCTTCGGGCTATGAATAGAGATGGATTTGCTTACGGCTTAACAGGCTGAGAAAAAGGGAAAATAAAAATAACCAGAGCTGCCGCAGCAAATCCTTTTTGTTTTAAGCCAGTTTTGCGTCAGAATTTCCGGATTTCAAAGCGAACTGAGGGATAGCAGCTACTTATTACTTCTACACAAATCTAGTAACCCGATTTAGATGGAAAAAGCTGCTGCCATTAATCAAAGATCCGCTTGCAGGAGTGTTCCATTTCCACACTTTGTTGGCCCTGCAATTTCCCGGGGGCCAGGCCGTAACCTGCACCACTCCGGTCTCCGCTATTAACCCCCTAATGCATTGGCCGCAGACCCTTTCATTTTGTTTTTTAACACATTTATCAGTAATCAGCGCAAAGCCCGGTCCCAAGCAGATACCACACAGCTTTAACCCCTCGAGGAGGGGTAACTATGTATATTTTCCTTTGCCTTCCATTTTTTTCTTGCTGGCTTGCAAACATTTTATTATTGTTTTTGCAACAGAAGCAATAACTGAGGCATTCAGCCAGCTCGCTGTGCCGCTTGGCTGCTCCACTGGCCACATTTTTATTTGTGACGACGAGACCCGCGCCGAGTGCAGCCGGACTCACAGGCAGCCAGCCAGCCAGTCAGTCAGTCAGTCAGTCAGTCGTCGGGTCGGCTTGGGGCCCACTCCATGGTTTTCAGTCTTCTGTCAATTACCCTACAAACCTCCAAGCTGCGAGCTGCAATGGCAATAACAGCCAGAGGAGCAGCTCCAGCTCCAGCTCCAGCTCTAGTAATAGCAATCGGAATGGCAACATCAACATGAACATCTACATCAGACACACTTGGCAGCAGCTCGGTTGGCCCAGCTGATTGTCTTTCATAATCGTAGTTATGGGCCGTAGTTCGGAGAGTGCCGGTTAATCGAGGGTTCATGATGCTTAGCTTAGCTTAAAGGTTTGTCTTTCAAATTTAAAGCTTTAGATCTGAACCAAAGGGAAAGGTGGGCCACAAACTAATTCCTACTTACCATTTTCCTGTTTTCTATGTCTCCCTAACTGAGTCAAGGGTATTGATAGCTTCCACAGAATATTGTCCTTAGCCTTTTTGAGATATTGTACATTTTTCTACCCGAACAAGGGTGTATTTAATTTGTACGAATATATGTAACAAGTATATTTTAACATCAACAGCCGAGTCTGTCTAGCCCTGTCCGTCTATCCGTCCGTCTGTCTGTCCGTATGAACGACTAAATCTTTAAGACTATAATAGACAGAGAAAAACTAATTGCATATTCAGAATTGTATGATACCAATTCAACACAAATTTGTGTTAGAAATCGGCTACCAATCCCCGCACCTCCGCAAACCGTAAAATTCTGTGACATCCACAATTTTAACTCTAGAGGCTCTAAATTCGTATATTACATTGGTAGAGCCAAAACCTATCTGTAATGCGAAAATCAGCTGGTTACGCTCACTTCCGCCCGCGCATATGACAAAAAGGTGTTCTAAAAATCAGGTGAAAACTGAGGACCGGGTATTTATAGTCGAGACCCTCAACGGTAATCGCTCTTACTTGTTAATGCTGCTGGTGCTGCTGGGAGGTGTGGCCGCCGAGTTTGTTGGCTTTTGCTGACTCAACGCCCCTAACCGCCTCCTCGTCCTGCCCCCGATCCTCTTTGAGCTGCAGCTGCGCCAAAGTTCAAGTGTTGCGCTTTTTTACTCACTTGCCTGGCTGGGGCTGGGCCATTGTTGTTTTTTGTCATTTTGCAGGTGTGCGAAGATTTGCTGTGTGAGTGCCTTTTTTTTTCTCACATCTCAAGTATGGATTTTTTCTTTGCTTTGGCTGCTTCCGTTTGGGATTGTCGCAGGTTTTTTCACATTTACTCCCGAACGCCGCCAGGCAGTAATAATTATTTGCACTTGACATCATCTGCCGGCTAAATCAATGGAGAGAGGCCTAAATAAAGCTTTACTAAATGAAATACAAATATTGGGAGACCTTTTCACGCAAAAGATTAAGACAGCTATATCTTTTGGGTACTTTTTTTTGCCACTGTTGTAATCAGACAATGACTTTTTTGTGGCTGCAATGTTTTGGTGCTGCTGCTTTTAGTCCATCTCCCACCTTGGCTTGTTTTGTGGTTAGCTCCTGTAAATTGCCACTAAAAGTGTTGAAGTGCAGCACTCCTCGGTGTCATTAAGAGCCCAGAGCCAGGCCAGAGCCAGGAGCGGGGTTGGCTCCATGTTTTGCTTATAATATTCATATTAAATTATGTACAATGTTTGCGGCTTTCACGACTCTCAAATTACATCAGAAGGGTGGAGAGAACTTGGAAAAGGTGGAGCAGGCGACTCGCCAGGGGAAACAGGAAGAATCGCAAAGTGTATGGGAAAACAGGAAGGTGCGAACCAAGGAGTTTGAAAATTTCCGCTGTCCAGACAGGATGCAGAAATTAATAGTGTTGGGTAACTCTTTGTTAACTCAACAACAGAGTTATGCATCCATAAATCTGCCGTCAATTGGATTATCGCCAGCAGCAGGAATCCGTCTCTTGTTTCAATTAGCCCGAACCGTGCTGACCTCGGATGCAGGCCAATGATTGACTAATTGCCATCCAAGCAATTTTGCTCCTGCTCCCGTCCTGCTCTCGTCCTTTTTATTCTATATAATTTTCCCCTTGGCCAGGCAATTGCAATCAATAATTCTCCTTCGCTGCCAAGCACCCGAAGCATTTCTCAACCGGCCTGGGTCTTCTTCAATTGACAAATCGCTTAATTAAAATGCACAAACGCCCCAATAAATATGCAAGTATGGCAAAAGCTACAGCAACAGCTACAGCTACAGCAACAGGAACAGCAAAAGCACGAGCAAACAAGTAGAAACGCTGTAGTCGAGATTCCTCGACAACGAGATACCATGTACCTCTCTTGCCGTTGCCGTGGGAAGGGGTGGGTAAAACTTATATCTTCTATATTTATTGTCCGATCTGAACGTAATTTTGCNCAATGCTTAATAATTGTCTATAATTTTAGTTAATTTATTGCAAATGCTTTCAGCAACATGCTGTGCGTGTTGCAGCAACATGTTGCCAACAGTGTATGTGTGCGCGTGTGTGTGTGTGTGTAATCGAAACCGAAGCGAATCATTGATTTCCTGCGCATTTCATGAGCTTCGACCAAAAGCGAAGACAGTCTCAGGCCAAGACAAAGACGCAGACGCAGACGAAGACGAAGACGCGGACTGAAGCTCCCGAAGAACGAAGAAATCGACGACGCATCGATTTCACACACCTCCTAAGTCTCCTTCTCGCTGTCACGCTCACACACTCCCTGCAGACTGCGTGCAGATTTTGATACCCTGTAATTGTATAAACTAGTGGGATATATCAGTTAGAGCTTAGGTTTGCCTTGGATTAGATAGATATCTTAGAGAGCAGAATTTAAAGAACTTAAATCCATAGATTTATTTTATTTCCAATATTGAGCAAAATACAATTAAGTTTTTAGGGATTCTAGAGATTTTTGTTAAAATCTATACTCAAAATATTAGCTAATTAAAGTATAGAACTCCTGCAATTATACGGTTTTGGTTTACTTAGTATTTTATTACTTTTTAAGAAAGTAAATTAGGTTTATCTAGTTTAACCCATAACATTTCATTCTCAATTGAAATATTATTGCAGACAATTTTCAAAATTCTACCATTTAAAA
>JAJJHQ010011965.1:6944568-7178213 GCA_021223825.1 Drosophila ironensis
TCCAAATACTCGTAATATGAAAGACCAAAGTCCAGCAAATGTAATTGCCTTTGACAAATGGAAAACACACACGTCGCGTCGGGGCGTGGATGTTTATGGTACGTGTATTTTGTGGATTTCTTAGAATCTAGAACCAGGAGGTATCTTGAGGTCTTGAAAATCTGACTCATGACTTTTACTTGTTTTTAGTCGATTTGCTGAACTGGTTCTCAGCTTCTGCTGCTACTTCTGCTGCTGCCTGTGCCGCCGCTGCCGTGCCGCTGCTGGTGGCGATGGTGCTTTTGCCGTACCCCCTACTTAGCCCCTTTTGTGCTGCATCATTCGACAATGTTTAGTCTGGTTTTTGTTTCACTTTTCCCCGCCGCAGCCGCCTTTTGGCCCCGGCCGCTGTCTTTGGAGACAGAGTCACATGTGAGGCTTGCTCTATACCGCCCGACCCGCCCGCCCCCCCTGCACATGGAAGTAGAAACTAAAAATTCATTGAACTTTCGCATGAAAATGCTCTCAAGGTTATCAACTTTAGGCCTGTCCAAGTCCAACTGTTGCCAGTCCGATTCCGATTCGTTTACGACAACACAAAAAAAAGGCCAGGAAAAAGAAAACGAAAAGACTCGCAACGAGTTCTCCTCTATGCCTGCCTGCTGGCTTTACTTAGTTTGGGTTATTCAACTCAATGCGGCAAATTGAGCCTGGAGTCTGTGCCCCATGCCACCACCTGTGGCCCCCCGGCCTTGGATTGCCTGCGGTCACGCCCCCTTTTCGGCCTGTGGTCATGCGTGGTGTTGCCCCCTTTTTATTGTTCTTTAATTTGTGGCTATATGTGTTTTTAATGACTACAACTACTTCGGTGGAGGTGTGATGATATTCAGCAGTTATCTGTTTTATTGGTTCATTGGCTTTAACTGTAAAAATATATATTTAAATAGTTTTATCCCCAGGCTTTTCCTTTCATTTGATCTATTTATATAAATTCAATTTTTTCGTTTTCGTTTGAGTGCGAAATCTTTTATGGCTGTACAAATTCAAATTACATTACGCATACGCCCTGTTGCGTCGCCCCCAAATGGCAACTCATTGATATCTCGACGTTCCTCGCCATTTCTCGCTTATCTGGGGCCACATGTGTTTTATTTGCTTTGGCCACGGCAATTTATGTTTTATTTTCCTTGCTCGCTGCCGTCGTTTTTTTTTGCCAAATTTTCATTTGATTTAAGGCCAGGCATTAAATTGTATTTTTGGTTACAAGAGTGTACGAGTATCATAAAGGAAAATCGCCGCACATTTATAACTCAACGGTTAGGAAAACTCTGGGGGAAATAAGGGAAATGAAAATGGGATGCATTCAATTGAAAAGAAAACGCCCAAACATGGCATGCCGGGGCAGGGGACAACAAAATGTTTTTGAAGAATGTGAAATTACACAATTATTGCTCAACATGTGAGTAATCAAAAAAATACAAAAATAAAGAAGAAAACCCGTCCGTTTGTCTGTCTGTTCAACAACCTAATTACATGGCCAACAATAGGTAAAACAACAGCAACAACAGGCGCTGAAGGAGGCGGCAGGTTAGCGTCTCAGATGGCTGCTTCCAGTTCGTACCCCTGCATTTCCCTATTTTCCCCCGTGTTTTCCGCCCCTTTTCCTGTCTCCCCGACGCTTCTGCTTCGTAACTATTGCGTGTCAGTTGTGTTGACTGACGACTGCTCAACTCTTTTCCACATTTACCCGTCTTCCCTGCGGATCGGACCCATCGGCCCGACTATTTTTCTGGTTGCATTTTCTTGCATCGATTTTAAATGCCAAACACGTTTGCGGTTTGGCCACAAAAAGAAAAAAAGAAACCAACAAAAAATGGGAATGAGAAAAACCGACAAGTTGAAATAAAGAAAAACCCTAAGCAGGTGATTTCCTGTTCTATGCAAATGCAAAGCGAAAACTTCGGGATGGGAATAGAGCTATTTGTTATGGAACAAAATTGTGTACGGCCAAGCACGTTTGGACATAATTTTTCCGGTGAAATCGGAATGAAAAACTACTGGAAACTTTGGGAAACATTTATTAAAAGAATCGTGTCTCCGAGTTCTTCACTTTAAATGTAAAACCCAGGAGATGTACATTCCTCTGCTTGAGAATCGTGGCTCGGAATCCTTTGATTTAAAGTGAAACCTAATGATCTGCATATCCTTGTTTGACTTGGCCATTGACTGCTTATATTTAATGAAAATCCTTCATTTCCTTCACGGGTCCCCGGAACCGGGCCCCTTTTACTTTGTCACTCTACTTTGAAGGAAGTTGCTGGGAGCCCTGAGCTGCAATTATGCTTCCTTAACGTCTAATTGTTGTTTGTAATCCCAGAACGTCAGCCCCTCCAACCCTTTGGCATACATCCGTTTCCTTTAATTTCCCTTTTGGCGAGAGCGAGTCAAAGTTTTGTGGGGAGTGGTTTAGTGTCATTTGCGTTTGGAATAGTTAAAACAGGAAGTGTAATAAACATTTCCATCATCATGCGACGGGGGAGTTGGTGCCGAAGGAGGCAGCCAGGCAGGCAGGCAGGTGTAGCTGTAGAATACCAGTTTTCCAGCTTTTACAATTTCTTGGCAATTTGTTTATTTATTTATTTTTATTTTTCCCAGCCCAGAGCGCACAACTAGTATTTTTCCCCGCTTTGAATGCTGTGAAAATTTATGCTTCAATTTACGCAAATGAAAATAACACAAGTAGAAATGATTATAGTCGAGTGTCTCGAGAATAAATACCCGGTTCGAAGTTTCAATTTGAATTTTATAACATGGTTAAATATTGCGGATTTAAAAAAAATATAGTATGATTTTTTATGGTATTATGGTATTAAAATATGGATTATTATGGTATTAAAATTGTAGGCGCAACCCATTTTTGCCAACTTAATTTCGCATCACAGATAGATATTGACTATACCAATGAAATATCCAAATTTGGGTTTGTAATATACCTATAGAGGACGGTTTGTGGGGATGCGGAAGGACGGTTTGTGGGGATGCGGAAGCTAGAAGCCGCTTTTTAAACAAACTTCTGCTAAACTGATATCACACAATTCCGAATATGCAATTACTTATTAATCTATTTGTTATAGTTTCTAAATCTAGGCGTTCATATGAAAAGACGGACGGATGGACAGAAAGACAGACAGAGAGACGGACAGACATGATTAGTTCGACTCGCCTGTTAATTCCCGGAAAAGCTTCCTTTTCCCTGTTAATCCATTCGTAGGAATTCCTTTCAAGAACCGGGTATAACCAGACTATACAATATAGCAGACAGAACAGAGTAATCTGTATGTGAAGGGGGTTATTGGGAAGTTTTCACATTACCGAATCAAAACTAATCAACCGTCAGGAACGGCAATAAACCTGATTGTTGGCTGTTGATGATGTTTTTGATGTTTATTCGGGGTCAATCCACCTTCGATTGGTGTGCCGGCTGCGAGTGAAATCCAATGAAATTGAGTAAAATTGAAGCTTAATTAGTTGGCTCGCTCAGCATGCAAATTGCAATCAATTTGACGATTGTCCATTGATCTGCAAATGTCTAATTTGCAATTAATCAACGTAATTCGTTGAGCGCATTGCCGCAGGATGTACAATACTTTTATCGATTTCTTACTTGGCCCCGACTCGTTTTTTTTATTGTCGCACTCCTACGGCTACCATATACATCCGTAAATACATATAGCCGTTGCAAAATTGATTTGGCAAATGCATTTTATTTGTTCGCTGTCAACTGGAATGCTTTTTGCGACTTAATTGATGAGTTTCGCTGCTCGCGATAAATGTGGAAGCAAACGGGGGCGTGGGGATCTTATTTTAAGCCTCAACTGAAAGTGCAAATTTGACACTGATTGGACGGCTATTTTTATACGAAATTTACAAAGCATTAAAAATCCATGTCCATTGCAATTAGGGATCTATTCCCACTCGGTCCTTTTACATAATTTCAAACATTTAACTGACTTCAATCGAAAGAACAGGTTCCATTTGCGGGCCTAGCATGATCCATGGCAAATATCCATAAAGTTGCATAAATTATGAACCAACCTGCACTTGTCACGACCCGGTCGGGTGGGGGAATTATTTATGTCACTTGCCACATGATTTGCTGCCAAATAAAATGCTGGAAATGCCTGCTGTTGTCGGCCTTACTTAATATCGTGTGTTTTCGTCAAAGATATACATTTATTGATTAATTTTTTCCTCTTCTCTTTGCAGGTAAGCAACAAAAACTTGTTACATGCGTCTCTCTCGACGTTCGTTTTTCTTCTTTTTGTATTTTGGGCGGAGTGGGTAAGTTTATTTTTGGGCTCGACATGAAAATTTCAATTGAAACGTTTCGCTGGAACAAGTTTCCATGTGGGAGGAGCCGAGGCAGTCGCTCGTGTGAGAATATCAGCAGCTGGGGGTAATTTTTGATGCGAGTTTTAAGTTTTAACCCCGCCTCAAATCGAATATCCTTCAGGGATATAATGCTGCCCATCAGGTTTATAAGGAAATCAATTTAAAGGCACAATAGACTACGAAATAGACTTCTGCATGAATGCATCCTAAACGACCAATGAATCACTCATTCTAGGTTGTGCACGCTTTTTTTTCATCACAGTATATTTCTTGGGCCATTTTCTTCCGGCCTATAGAGTATAAGGTAAAGTTAAGAATGAGTGCAGTACTGTACAGATCTGTCATGCTACAAATGAGTACATTCATGCAGAAGTCTACTACGAACCTTGTTAATTATTGTTAATTTTAATCCCTCTTCGTTCTAATTTGTGGGTTGCAGTTCTATGTGTGTCAGGAAGCTATAAGCTAGCCATGGCTATTGTTAAACATAGGAAAATTCAAGGCTAGGAAATCGTAGAGAAATCGGGGGAAAAAAAGCTTTATTTCGTGTCATGGCTGGGCATGGGATTATGATGAACGACAAAGAAGAAAGCATGACTGAATAAAAGGAATGCAGGCAACACGAAAAAAGTAATAAGTGACAAAAGCCGCCCTGGGAAATAAAGATGAGAAGCAAAGAAAAGAACCCTGTCAACGGCGACGCTGTAATTTAGCGTTGTAATTTTTGTTGCAGTTGCTTTTCTTGTTGCAGCTGCTTTGTCAAGGTCCCCATTTGTTCATTTATTCCACGGCAGCTGTTTGTAGTTTTTGTTTTAAAGCTGCTTTGCGGGTGGCCAAACAATCCCACAAACCAACTATTGCAACAAGCTTTTAATGTTAAAGTGTTATAAACAGATTCGATTGATTCGAGAACTTCTAAAGCCCAACTTCAATAGTTTGATCTTGGGTAGCCTCGTTTTTGTCTACCCGGTTCTTAAAAAGATCAAGGGTGTATTCAATTCGTACGAATGTATGTAACATGGAGAAGGAAGCTTCGCCTAGAGCAACGCCTAGATCCTGGAGACTATACATAATAGAGAAAAAATAATTGCATTCTCGGAAATGTGTGATGCCTGTTCATCAAAAGTTTGTTTTAAGAATCGTCTTTCACCCCCAGAGCCCCCGCAAACAATAAAATTCTATGGCGTCCACAATTTTAACTCTAGAAGAATTAAATTTGGAGATTACATTAGTAAAGCCAATATCTATCTGTGTTTCAAAAATCAGCCGGTTACGCCCACTTCCGCCCGCGCTAATGAGAAAAATATGTTCCAAAAATCAGGTGAAAACTGAGAAACGGGTATTAATAGTCGAGACACTGGTCTCTAATCGTTCTTACTTGTTGTTGATGATCAATGATGAATTTCTTTGTTTGACTTGTTTGATTTTCCGCTGATTTATGACTTTGTGTGGGTCTCCTTCAAGTCATCGGATATACAAGTATGTATTGGTGTGTATTTATCGTAATCCCGGGAAAATTGTGACACCCCGCCCCCTAAATACTATAAAAGCCATTAGCAGCACTTTTCCAGATTTTTACGTTGCTTTTGCCCCATTTGAAGATAAGACCAATGGCAACAAAACTAAGTTCATTGCTCTATGGAAGAGCCCATAGGGTCCACACTTAAACGAAATAATCAAAATGAAATTAGTCACTCAACATTCGTTGGATAAATAAACGTCAGTCTGTCGATTGTTTGCTTGCCCTACAAAAAGATTGGGGAAGAGAGTAAAATAAACGTAACTTTGTTCTACCGATAAGATAACCCCAAAAGAAGGGGTATATGTAAAATGTTCACAGACCACAAACACGAAAAAGGTTAGTTAAAAATGTATTCTCTTGCCGGTCACGGTGAGAATTTAAAGATTGAACCTTTAAGATTGAATTGCCAGTGAAACTGGTCATGAATAATCATTTGGTCCGAGTAAAAAATGGGAAGTGGGGGCAAAAAATGGCCAAAGAAATCTCACAACTTTGTGATAAGGGCAATCTCGGCGAGAAGCCATTGAACTTGAAAGTTTGTTAATCAAGAAATCAATTGCCCCGGCAACTTGAATCATAAAATCGGAACGGGAAAAATTCTGCCCGAAATTTAAGGTAGATTTTCCACTAAATCTTGCCTGATATTTTGAAAACATTTAGATAATCTGAGTGTGACATATTTAGTGTTCACATCCGCTTTGCCTATACATATCTAGCTGATACTATCTATGTTTTCTTTGAAATATAGATAGCGTTTTGCTATTTTTACCCCTACGTTTTTTAAGTTTTTTCCTTACATCACAATTACTGAAAGTCTTGTCTTCCTCATACTTTTACCTCATTTTTTGTTGCCAGGTCGCTGTTTTTAATGAATTCACTTTTTGCGTCACAGTTTTCATTCATTTCATCAGCGCCAGTGCCAGTGGCATTTCATTTCGCAGCATTTCCTTTCATTCCATGCCCGTTTCCCACACCCAAAGTTAATAACACCCACCCACCCTGCCAGGCAGCCCCTCCCTCACATGTCATTGACTCTGAGCCTTGCGAATGCTTGGGGTCATAAATTGCGACTGTTTTTAAATAGGCAACCGGAGCCTAAATATACAAACATTTCCAAATAGTCGGGCAAGTTTTGTTTATGGCAAGATGCGAATTTCGATGCAAAGACTTAACGATTATTATATTAGCTGGTTTTTATGGTCCAATTTGATGGGAATTTTATGCATTCCGATGTACAAATAAAATAAAAAATAATAAACTCAGAACGTGGGGGGATAGCACAGAACACGCCCACATGCCAAGGTCTGGTTTAAACATTTTTTTTTCTGTACAATATAAAAAAGAAAGAGGGTGGCAACAACACATTGTATTCAATTTACACTTGACACAATTCTCTTGTCGCCGAAATTTTTAATAGTTTAAAAATAAAATTCGCCGTTTTCTGCCAATAAAAGGGGGAGGGTGGGAGGTTGGCTGGCGGCTGGGCGTGCGAAGTGCGCATAAAATTAAAATTAGGCACGAACTGTGTCTCATCCTCTGCCCTCGGCCTCTCGCTCGCTCCAAAGCGCGCACATGGCGTCAGCTTGGCAGGGGAGCACATACCGAAGGGGCGGGGGCTGTACAGCGGGTGCGAGCGAGAGGGGGCGAGCCAACTTGGGCAAGGTCATTAAACCACACAAAAGCAAAGCGAAGGCAAAAGCAGCAGCGTACCATGGGGACAATTGCCATGTTTTTTGGGGAAAAAATTGTGTGCATCAAGAGGAGTTCAACAGCAATTTTAAGAAGGTTTTTGATTGAGTTTTAGGTTTATCTACAATATATATTCTCGATTATAACAGTCTAGACATGGCTAAAATTCCTTACGTCCGTCTGTCCGTTTGTCCGTCCGTCTGTCCGTATGAATGTCAAGACATCGTTTATTACAAAAAATGATTAAAACTAATCACATATTTTGACTCGTTTGGATGAAAATTACTTTAAGAGCGAGCCAGGTTACACTCTCTGTTTTTGTGTTTAAAGATTTATCAAATTTAAATCTTCTATCGATAAACATATACAATCATAAATTATCCAAAACTTGAAGTATCAAGTTTGTTTTCTTTTAAAAAAAGTTCTGGAAAAGTAAGCTTAGACCACAGAACGTTTGCATACTGTGTTCTAGTTTTTTATCTACAATTTTCGCGTATGCTTTTGTGTACCAGGTACTATTTGCACTTGTTTCTTACTTGTTGTTTTTAGCAATCATTGCAAGCTGTTTCCATAGTGCAGCAAATCGAGTTTTCTTGTTTTTGTTGCCGCTGCTTGCTCAGCTGTTTTGAGGTTTGCTCCTGGGTTTTTGCATTTGCATTTGCATTTTGTGTTTTGCTTTACATTTCCGCTTGCCAATGCATTTCCAAATGCACCCCGTCCCCCTCCCCCTCCCTCACCCCGCCCAACCACTTACGCACTGAATACCGCGAGCGTAGAGTGGCTTTAAAAACAATAACAATTTCAGGGCTTTTGGGGGATTTGGGTTCTTTTTTTCCTGCATTCCAAATACATTGAGGTAGGAGCTTAAAAGCCGGAATTTGTTTTAAACGAATTGTATTGTGTAAGCCTTGTTTCCAAAGAAAGCTCATTAAAATTCAGACCAGCTTAGATTCCTGGAAATATTTCCAATATGTCGTAGGAAAAAGTGTCTTAATTAATTCTGCAACATTCCCTGCCACCCGGTGTCTGTAATTAACACGCCCACTCGCCCCCAATGCGAACGCCCTTATTTTTTCCAGTTCGGCCTCAAAGCTGATTTGCATTTGGCTCTGCTGACGCTTTTTCATTGTTCGCCCTGCTTAATTTATGCATTTTTAAACATGTTTTGTGCCTGCTGTTCGGCTGGCTCTTCCTTCGCCGATTTTGTTGTGACACTATTTTCCAGTTTTCGGTGTGGGAAAACATTCAGCTGACCCACGAGTGGTTTTTACACAATTATTTCTTTTTTTTAGCCGAGATTTAACGGCTAAGCATTTGGCAGAAATTGATGGCAGTTAAATGGTTGGTCGGAGATAAAAGACCAAGTTTATTTTGCATTCCCCATTATTGATTTACTGATAAATTGTGGCGTCTTCGATGAGCTCATACATACAACCCCCGAGATTATCTGAATATCAAATTCGGCTAGGGCAGTGTTGATTGGAATTTATGTGAGAAACCAACATGGATTTGTCTTGCAGTTTAATTTGCGAGTTAAAATTTAAATATTTCTATTGCGGAAGTATAATTCTAACAAAGAGAATATTGTTGTACCCGGTTCTTGAAAAGAACAGGGTATATTGAACTTGTAGGAAAGTGTGTAACAGGGAGACCATTCCGTCAACAGCCGAGCCTTGTCCGTTTGTCCGTCTGTCCATATGAACGCCTCGATCTTGGAGACTATAATATATAGACAAAAAATAATGTTATATTCTGATCTAGGGATACCAGTTCAGCATAGGTTTGTTTTTCAAATCGGTTATTTCCTTCTACATACCCATAAACCGCGAAATTCTACGGCATCCACAGTTTTAATTCTAGAGACTCTAAATTCGTATAGTATATTGGTAGAGACAATATCTATATATGCTGCAAAAATCAGTCAATTAAAGCTACAACTACCAAATTTAGATATGATACAAGTATAGCCAGTATCTCAAGCAATTACCCCGACCCAAGAACCGAGGTATTTATAGTCGAGACACTCGACTACAATCATTCCTACTCGTCATTTCATTATGTTCGTCCAAAGTCTCAATTTGAAAAGGCTAACAGCAATTGGAGCTTATTGCGTCAGTTGCAGTGTCCGACTGAGTCAGACCCATATCACGCCCAGACGGGGTGATTAATCACAAGCCAGGTATTCACGGATAGAAATCAGAAACATTTGTTCAACAAATGTTTGACCGAAACATATGCTAATGCAGATTTGTACCCCAGCTGGGAAACTAAGCCCACACACTGCCGAAGATGTTTTAATTAAATATTTAAATCGCTCGAAAACGCGCTGAGAAATGCAGTTGCCAAATTGCTTTTGGCCTAAACCGATTACTACATTTTGTATTGCCAAACAACAAACAACCACAAAAGGCAACAATTTAGTTGTTAAAATGCCGAAAATTGTAAAGGAAAAGCCAGAAGCAAAAATAACACAAAAATTTCAACATAAATGGTCAAAGCAAAGTCCAACAATGCGGCTTAGAAGTGAAGGCAAAAAGATAAATAAATGCAATGATTTATTAAAAACTTATAAATTTCTATGGTCAAATGCATAATTAAAGTCAATACCGATTTCTTAGGCAGAGTTTGTAGCATTTCATTAAATTTAAATGAGGGCTCAGCGCAAATTCCCATCTATAAATAAAACAAACACAAATGTATGCCGCCTGTGCAAATGCGGAAATGCCTCTGGGTCAAATTCTTTGCTAAAACAATGAAATTCTTTGGTAGAACACCCAAAAAATACAAATATTTGTACCATAAAAATTACACATAAATAAAGCCAACGGCATTTTGTAAAAATATACACAAGTATGATAAAAATACTTAAAAGAAGCTGAATGGAAGTTTGAATTCAAACGCGTGGGCTGCGACTTTGGAGCGAGTATTGATTTAAAAATTCCCGGAAAATGTTAAATTAAAAGCCTGGCAGCCTTTTTGCAATGAAAGAAAGACAATTTAATTTCAGGCTTTGTTAGCCTGCATCCTGGACTCATTAAATTGTCTTTGCTTGTGCTAATAGTAGTTTCCTTTGTTTACTTCCAAGTTCTTTGTGCATAAGTAATACTCATTCTACTCGGTTCTTAAAAAGACAAGGGGTATATTGAATTCGTATGAATGTATGTAACAGGAAGAGGGATGCTCTTCCTACCCCATAAAGTATATAAAGTATCTTATTAATCAGCATCAATAGCCGAGTCGATCTAGCCATTCCCGTCTGTCCGTCTGAACGCCTAAATTTTTGATTCTATTAAAAATAGAGAAAAACTAATTGCATATTCAGAATTTTGTGATACCAGTTTAGTACAAGTTTGTTTTAAAAATCGGCTACCACCCCCTCAGCGAAAACCGAGAAATCCACAATTTGAACTTTAGAGTAACCATGGGCAGCCCTTGGCTCTCTCGGCTCCCATTGCTCCAAAAAAAAGCAAAAACATGAATGTCTTGAAACAAGGGAATCGACATGCCGGATCCCAAGATGAAAATTTGTGCCCTTTGCTGCTAGAGGCAATAAATTTGGATAGTACACGTATATTGGTAGAGCCAATATCTATCTGTGTTGCGAAAATCAGCCGGATACGCCTACTTCTGTCCCCGAAAATTACAAAGATATTATTGTAAAATCATTTGGAAACTGAGAACCGGGTATTTATAGTCGAGACACTGGACTATAATCGTTCTTACTTGTTTTAAATTGTTTTATTTGGCGGTGACCTTATTTCGGTCATCCCTTTGTGAAACTTTTTGGGGCCCAGAGTTTTAATTAGTGACTCTGCCGTTTTGATCTCGACAGAATGCGAGTTTAAGGCAAGTTGTAAGCTGTACGCTGTAGCTTTAAGCTGTTGTGCAGCAATTTGAAGTCGCTTCCCTTCGCGCCTTTCGCTTAATCATTAAGCAGCTGTTGCTCATCAGAAGTTGTGTGGCTGCTGCCGGTGCTGCTGCATTCAATCATCAATCAAAATTTTGTGCTGTGCGTGCAAGAAAAAGGAGACAAAGGCGCCGGGCCGGGACGGTCCGGGCTGGGCCGGGGTTGTGGAGAAAAATGCCGTAACCGAAGGCTTTAATGATGCCAAAATGAGCAGCAAAAATGTGGCCAGGCTCGCTCCGTTCCTCTTGCAAGTGCGCTGCAGGAGCCGCAGCAGTCTGCAGCAGCAGTAAAATTGCATTGCCGCAGGCAAATGAGGAAACGCTCCTGCCGCCGCTCTTCCAGCCCCCATCCCCGTCCCCGTCCCCCTGTGACTGCACTTTGACTAATCCATCAACAAATGAGGCTGCCGGGTATATAGCACGCATAACGAGCGAGACAGGCAGGCTACCAGGAAAAATTGCAATAAAAACGCTCGTTCTCCTCCGGTCTGACCCAAACCATTTGGTCAGTTACCCTTCGGATCTTGTGCTGTTCACTTTTTGCACTTTTTGCACTTTTTTTGCTGGACTTTCAAGTGGCTCGCCCATCTCGGCAGGATGAGGGAATTTTCCTTTTTATTTATACACGAGTGCCATTCCAAGCGTACTACTATGGCCAGGCCATACTATACCAGTATCCCTATATATATAGTATTTGTATATAACGCTTTTTTGCCCAGGACTTTGTTGGCTAGATGCTAGATGCTTGGCTCAAAAGTGGCTGCTGATGGCCCGCTATCTATCCGCACCGCCCCGCCCCGCCCTGCCCGGTTCGGTCCTGGGATCCCAGCTTTACGCCCTTTTTCCCGCTGCGCATTGATGTGCAAAGTTTTTATGACGCATTCGTGATTTCTCTTTTTCCGTTTCTGTTTTTCTCGCCGCTTTTTATCTCCACGGCTTTTTTTTTTGGTTCAATTTATTTTTTCTTTTTATTTTTTTAATGCTGCACTGCGTCCATTTTGATTTTAAGGTCTTTTGTCCTTGACTCAAGTGGTAATACTGAGAACCCTCAACTGAAATGCGGTTTCCTTTTTATTGGGGAAAAAGTAGAGAGTTTCGTCGGGGCTGCAAATGATTACATTGAAACGCTTTAAGTTGGAAAAGTGGGGGCGTGCACTGGATGCGTTAAATTGTAAATGCAGGTTGTTTTTGCTGGTTGTTTCTGTTTTTTGGGGGCATTAATATTGTAATATTATGATTTAAACTGCATATTTTCACAGCATAAATTATCATTATGCTTGTTTCCTTGAAAACGCATTGAAATGAACTCATTTGCTATTCTGAAAGTGACACAAAAAAGGGATAATTTCGCATACCTGTTGGGAGACTATACAAAAAACAAAATTAAAACAAATCCTGAAATTTCATTATAATTATGCTTAAAATTATAAATGATTGATTGTATAGGGAGATTATAGTATAACATAATCCTGAAATTTCATTATAATTATGCTTAAAATTATAAATGATTGATTGTATAGGGAGATTATAGTATAACATAATAAAAATTAAAGATTTGTCCTAGATTGAGGTTTTAAATTTCACAAAATACATTAAAATTCTTTTCGGGAGATCTAAAATAAATTGGGAGGAAAAAAGATTTCCCGTCTGGAGATGCGGGGTATCGATCCCCGTACCTCTCACATGCTAAGCGAGCGCTCTACCATCTGAGCTACATCCCCTTGTGGCCGAACCGCCGCCAAAGTGAATAGCAAGCAAAAAAAACTATATTAACTGCGAAAGACAAATGAAGAACTGTTGTTGCAGGCCGGTCAGCGGCAATCGCTCTCTCGCTTTGCCTTTGATTACGCTTTCATAGTTTTGTCTGCTTGCGTTAGCTTTTCTTCGCGCTGCTTCGGCTCGCTTATCTATAAATAAGTAGGAAGCGCTCACAAAAGCTCTTTGAACTTGACACATTTTTCAGGCTTTTCAATCGGTTGGGCTTTGAACAAACCTCGCCACAGGCCGCAATCCCACGCACTTTGAGACCTGCCATGCACATGCCCAGTGGACTTGATTAGTTATGGCAAAGTGTCTTCTTGCATTTATGATTAGCTAATTAATTACCCAAAAAGAAAAGCAAACGAATTACGTCATTTGGAAAGTGCTCAATTACAGGCTAATTAGGTGGTCGGGGATAGAGCAGGAAAACTCTGCCCGCCAGACTGTCAGACCGCCAGAGATGCGAAAGATGAGCGAGCCAGCCAGCGAGCGAGCGCCTATTATAATATTTGTTGAACGAATTTAGGTCACAACTTGTTTGGCCCGTCAGTTTTGCTGAACGTGTCGAACGTGTTTTCTTTTTGTTGCCTGCTGGCTCTTTTTCTCAAGTCTGCTGCAGCTGTTGTGTGAGCCAACTATTCGCAGCAGCTGTTGGACATTTACTTTCAATATTGGAATGAAACTTTTCAGTCTTTGGCATGCATATGGGTCGCCCTGACGTCATTATCGAGTGATAATCAAGAGGAACAGGTCGCCGAGCATCGCAGAACCGGCAACAGCAGGCGAGTGCCAGTTAATTTAATGTCCTGAGGGCAAAATTGGCCACCGTTTGCGGTTTTAATGAAAACATTTGCCTGATTAATGCCACATTTTGACCGCAACAGATGTGGCCGAATTCAAGGAATTACCGGGCAATCGAAATGCGAGATTTATCTTACGCAATTTCGGGGGGGATAAACATTATTGTTTTTGGGCCTTTTGGCCACATGCGACACCCATTACACGTGCACACAAAAAGTCATGATTAATCGCATTTACTAATCAATACAAATGTCACTCAAGCCATTTGACATTTGAGATTTGTGGCCGACGCTGTGGTCTCCGCACAGTATCTGCTCGCTCGCTCCCGGTGTCCCCATTCCGGGCCTTTTGACTCATATTACGCATACGCACGGTAGTCCCAATGGCGCCACAAACAACCGGCCTTTGACAATTAGTGGGCGCACACAATTTCGGCCCCTCGGACATGTCGGGCAGGTGGTGGGGGCCGCCCGGCGGCGGCAACTGGAAATTCAGTGGTCGGAAAAGGCTTTGCAAATGCTGCGAATGAAAACAAAACAAAAAGATTTTTCCTTTAAAAATTCCTTTACTGCATTCGCACGCCTTGCCGGTGGCCATTTATCAGTGGCATTTTCTTGAAATGTTTCTGTTTCTCCAGCTATCGGCGATATTTCAGCTGGGAATGCTAATTGACATCGCGTGCCGAAATAAATGTCATCAGCAACAATAGGAAACGGGGGAAATATGTACATATTTTTAGCCTAACAAATAAGTGTAATGAGGTCAGTTAGGGGTTAAAAGTGGGAGAGGCGACGGGTCAGTTAACCGGAAACGAAATGCCGCCAAGGAACGGAATGCCGTGGTGGGGTAAGAAGGTGTGAAAAATTTCCAAATAAATTGAGATTAGTCGAGGGCGTGCCACTTTTGCGTGCTATGGCCAGTAAATTTAATCAAATATTAAACACAAAAATAGCAAATTGGCTGTCGCACACAATGCAAACAGTTTTAATTCGACTATGATTATTTGATTATATCCAAAAGTTCCTGTGGATACAAAATATAATTGGTATTTGCCTGGCAGAAGCAATGCAATTATATTTTATTATAATCAAAATATGCTAAAATCATATGCAAAAACAACGAGGGGAGCGTGGACAAAGCCAGTGTTTGCTCCGTGCATATTTAATAGACCACCATTGTTTTTCTTGTTGGCTTAACTTTATGTCCTGAATAATCTGTTGTACCCTCTTTCGGTTGTTTTTCGCATTTTCCTTGTGTATTATCTCAAGCGATTATCATTAAATGGTTATCATTTGTCCATCATGACAGCTTGTGAGCGTGTTAAGTTTACAAAAGAATCGTCCTTGGCCCCAATGCTTTAAAGTGGGACGGGACACTGATAAATTGCTGAATTACTTTGTCCCAACTTGCTTGCCAGATTGAAAGTGAAAAATAATTTGTGCCATACACCCTGGACTACGGCCGATGCTTTACTTTATCCTTTTTGCGAATATAAATTCTCTCATTTGCACGCAGGCCTGTCATAAATGTGCGTTTCATAAATTATTGATGGGCGACACATAAGCAAGTGTGTGTGCCGAGGGGGCGTGGTAACGAGTTACGTAATCCTTTATCCTCACGGACCTACCTCAAGCCCAAAGATAAAGGATAAATCGTAGTGTAACGTGGCTTATCGCAGGCAAACAGCCTTTCAGCCCCGTCGGCCCTCGAGGGGTTTTATTTCTCTCTTTTTTTGTGTGCTTGTTGGGATAATGCTAATGCAACCGCTGTGGGATATACACACATCCCAAGCCTGTGTATCGAACGATAAAGTGGCAACTTCATTCAAATCGTTGTGGCATTGTTTGTGCCTCGAGTATTGAAATTTATTAGAGCGACGCCCCATCAATGATAGGGTTGCGTCGGTGGCTCGGATGCCGAACAAAGGAACCGGGCGAGGACCTTGAGCTGTCGGTTGCCAGTGCCGGGAAATCTGGAGATTATTAACAACCTTCTTGGCCTAGTCCGCCAGCCGGTCTTTCGGTCTTCCGGCCTGTCGGCAGCAATGACTTTGGCAATTTCAAGCCATACATTTTGCGCTCCACACTTGAACCTTTCTTCTTGTTATAACTTTCTCCGACACGTACCAAATCCTATTTTATTTCGGAGCTTTTTTCCAATTTGTCAAAAGGCAAGAGAGGCCCACGGAGAAAAGGGAATGAAAAGGACGCGCAAGAGGAGCTATTAACTTATTAGTACAACGTGGCGTATGAGCAACTTGTTGAGAGAAATAAAGTCATGGTGGAGCCGGTGAAACCTGAAGGAAAAGTGGATGACGACGCGTGGGCGGTAGCGGTGGAGTGTTTAGGGTGAGGAGGGGGCACGAGGGCGAAACGAGGACGTGGCACAAAAAACAATGACAGCTTGTCATGCTCGTAGCACGCGCCCCACCTGAAACGCACACACACAGGCTTGCACAACATCACGCGCAGAAGTCGGCTACACTTTTTGTTAGCTCTTCAAAGGATTTGGGGAAAGGGAATATTGAATTTGTGCCAAGCTATGATAGGGCATAAAATGTTGTTTTTAAGCGAATGTGTACGTAATAGACGAAGGAAGGAAGGCCTTCAATGAAGCTGTAAAACGGGAGCAGTTGTACAAATCTAACAATTTAAATAGGTCTAAAAAAGGTATACTTTAATTGTGAATGCTTTTTGCGTCTTCTGGTTAAAGGAATGTCTACTAAAAATATTTAGGTACATTTTAAACCCCTAAATCAATGATAATTATGAAATCATTGGCACTTTAAACCGAGTTAAAGTTTTATTAAATTATGCTGCCGTGTGTTGGGCGATAGCATTTGCAAAATTAAAATGGCTGTTCAAATTTCCTCCCCTCAAGTACATAATCTTCGTGGACCCTTTTGCGCAAGCAAAGTTTCCCTTACTTGCAATTTTTTATCGCCCAACAGCGACGCCGTCGCTTCGTCTGGCAGCCTTGGCAGCACCTCAGACTCCTCGGTCCTTTTGGTCCTTTGGTCCTTTGTTTTGCCGCCCTCACACACATGAGAAATGTGCGCGGCGGCGTTCGCCATTTACATTTATAATATTTTTATGTCACCCACGGCAAGAAGAGCGGTGTCCAGCCCCTTCCCGCCCCTATGCAGGCGGTATATATCATTAGAGACCTGCCACGCCCTTGGGCAGGGCTTAATTTTAACAAATTATTCACAGACGCCACAAGAATTTTTTCTATTATTTTTCATTTTATGTGTTTTGTTCTATGCGTACACCACTTGGCACCCTTTTTAATGAGCGGGTGGCTGGGGGGAGGGAATGAGAGTGCTGCGCTGACGGAAAATCATGCATTTACCTTGAACTTTTCTTAGGAAAATCTTTCGCAGAACTTACACCACGCATCGCATGCGTGCTCCAAATGGCGCAAAAAGAAAGCGACTTGAAATGGAATAGGCCGGGAAGGTAGAAAGCGAGAATGAATTGGCTTAAAAGCTCAGCCAGGTGTAAAATATAAATAGCCTAAAATGATAACATAAACAAAAAGCCGTCGTGGGTTATTCCAGCACACTTTCCGTGATCGATGTGGCAAGGACAAAGTCTGCGGGGATTCGCTGAGTTATAAATGTGCTTTTGGTTGGTATTATTTTCCGGATGCCTGTGTAGCCTTAAATAATGAGAAACAAAAATACCACACCGACCTACCGTTGCTAGTTGTTTCACAAATCTGAAAGCCTTCACAGGAAATTGTATCCGTCTCTCCGGCCCCAACGAAGTGAACATTATGAAACTATTTTCCCCAGTCAGTCCGCACTTACTTGACCTTTTTGTTGTTGCTGTGCAATAATTAGACAATTAAGCGCATAATTAATTTAAAAGTAACCCAAAGACCCCCTCCGGCGGTCAGGCAGTTGTCGGAGCGAACGGGATGAGCAGAAAGGCGAATAGGGAAGAGTATCCTTTTTGGCCTTGGCCCCCTGGGCAGGCCCAAACATGGAAATGTTTGAGGAGCCAGGCTGGAAGTGGAAGCTGTGGGCCCAACGGGAGCAAAGGAGAAATATACACAGTATATATATATATATATAAGAGGGCCGATGGGCGGCCGACTGGTCAGGCTAAATTAAACATGCGAGGCACAACAAGAAATCGCTCGGGCATGCAAAATTACTAGGGAGGGTGGTCCTGGTGGGCAAATCCACGAGAAATGCTGATGACGGTCTTAAGCATGAATCGACAACAAAAGAAAAGGGAAGCCTGAATTCCAACTGGACTGGCAGAATACCCTTGAAAATACTATAACAAGGACACACCAGTATTTTGTGATACCGCTTCCCCCGACTGTAATATGGCAAGGAAAGTGTACCCATTGCCAATCTTCTGTTGCTACCTCGACTTCCCTGTACTACTCATTAACAGCCTAATCAACCCAAATACAAAACAGGAGTTGGGACTGCCTTGTGGGTGTGGCAGCCGCTGCCCCTTTTGTCCTTTGGCTATTTTTGGGCCACATCGCTCCATTGTTTGCGGACAAATCCGCACAAAAACGTAACGTAACGCAACGTAACGAAATGAAATGAAATGATTTCGCCTCGGCGCCCACACGCGCGTACAAATTTCAGATACTGCTGCTGCTGCTGTGGCTTTCAAGGGCACATAATCATCATTATCATTATTTATTTTCACCAGGATCCACATCGAGGAAAGTTTTCGCTTCCTTGGCTTGCCATGGCATGCCATGTGTCAAATGCAAGGAGAGTCAGTTCGCTGGCAAACTTGTTTCTCCTATCTGGCGCCGATTTGATTTGTTTTTTGTGTTTGTCTCTGGTGATTTTCCATTACATAAACCGTCCGTTGCATATGTTGAGGCGCATTTGCGTCAGCAGCTATAATCGGATATAATCGCAGGCCTGGAAAAGCCAGCAAAGCACTGGGGGAAAGTGTCATAATCAATCTGCGGGGTGGCTGGCAAAATTTAAATTTCCAACAGATTTTTACATAATTGGTGGCGACAACTTTGGGCTTACTTTTCGACATTGGCATGACCTCTAATAAATACTGAAATGCCGAAGCAAACCATAAACGTTACAAGCTAGGGGAAAATGCCCATAAATTGTAAATTAAATTTACTAATTTCATGTCTTCTCTTGTCTCTTTTTAGGTAAGCTATTTTCGGGGAAATCTTGACTTACACACGCAATCCGGGATAAGTATGAATTAGGCTTAGAGCATTTGTGTGGCCCATCAATTGGGTCAAAATCTGGCGGTGTCACATTTAGCAGACCGTCCGAAAAGTGAGGCATAAATTCATGTCAAGAATTTCACTTTTCCCGAAACAATTACACAGAAATTATGAAATTATGACAGCACGCGGGCCAGAAATTTGGCCGCCTTGCCGCTGCCATCGCTCTTTTCCGGGCGAGCAGCGGCGTATACGTAAATATTTCATTTAATGTCTTTGGCAATTTGGCGCTTAGCTCGGCGCTGTTGTCATTTTTCATTCCACCCACTTTCCCGGGGCTGAGGCGGAGGCCTCCGAAGTTGGAGCAGCAGCAGCAGCAGCAGTTTTCTTTGGCATTAAAGTGAAATATGGCCGAGAACTCAAAGAGCCAACAAAGGAAGGCGGGCGAGCTAACGACATTGACAATGACTCTATTGTTTTGCTTTTGCGCCTGGCCAAAAATCCTTGAACATTTTTAATGTGTTCACATTTTTCATAGTATACTTAAGTGCGAAATTCAAGTTGCTTGTCGTGGGGAGAGGCAGGAGCGAGGAGGTCTTGACAAATTTCGCAGATTTTTGCGGCAAGCGGTTGAGTTGTAGGATGAATTGTAGTGGAGGCGGGCCCCGTCGCCTGGAAGTATGCAATCAAAATGGATTTTAATTGATTTTAGCTTCATTCGGCTGTAAAAGTCATTGACTGCACTCGTACATAGAGCGAGTGCCTTTCCCACCCTCAGAAAATTCTAAATTGCATAAATTTATTTCACTGGCTCCCCCTTTTCCCGGGCCCCGGCCGGAAAATGCCACGCCTACCTTTGCCTGCAGGCCGTTTGTAAAATTGATTACGCGCATAAATTGAAGCAGACGACGACGACGACGATGGCGATGGCGATGGCGACGAGGAGGAGATGCAGACGCCATGGACAGGATGAGGACTCGGGAGCTGGGCGGCCGGAAGAGCGGAGATTGGGTTTTTACAGGCAAAACATAGATGATTTTGCATTCCATCGTTCTGGCTAGTTTTAAATTGAGTTTTTAAAGCTTTACCCTAGTCCAGGCGTAGTGCAGTGGGTGCGGGTAGCCAATGTTATTATATTTATATAATAAAATTCAATTAAGCCTAATTGCTTTCTCGTATGTGCTTGCCCAATTCTCTTCCTGTTTTTTGATCCCATCCCCTCCGCCTTCTTTCCCCCGAGAATGCCCCAAAGTTATTAGTCAATTAACAGCAGCGAAAATGTTGCAATTAATGTTGCGTATACCGGGCTCCAGCAACTATTTGGATGAAAGAGATAGCCGGGGGTGCGGAGAAAGGGAGAGGGGACTGGGACTGCGACTGGGACTGGGACTGGGGCAGGGGTCATGGGAATTCCCTACTGGTTGTGGCATACATTGCCCATAATTATAACAGTGTGAAATGGCTGAAACATGCGAATTAGCTGTCGCCCATGGGGCGGCACGAAGGGAAATCTAAACTAGGCTGACACATGGATCATGGGTCGATATACATACAATATAATTGTGTACCAACCGGCACAGGCGACAAAAAGGGGTAAAAACATAATATTTGCCTTGGAAATTAATGTATACACATTCGAATATTTGTCAGCATTTTTTTCCAATTGAATGGTTATGTTTCATATTTTATACCATGTATCTTAAGGTACAAATGGTATATTAACTTTGTGCAAATGTATGTAACAGCCAGCACAATACGTCACCGACCCCACAAAGCAGCATCAATAACCAAGTCGATGTAGTAATGTCCGTCTGCCCGTCCGTCCGTATGTCCATCTAAACTCGCCGTTCTCGGAGATGATAAGAGATACAGGTGTAATTCTTTTTGCTTTTGGTGCGTCATTCATGCTGGTAGATCAATTAGGGAAAACATATCAGAATCGTTGAGGATTAGTAGAGACTTCATTAATTATTTACAACACGGTCTATCTGAAATTCCAAGTAGCCTCTATAAAATGGCAAAAAAGGGTAGTATTTACTATATTACTCCATTAATTTTTCATAGGAATTAGATACTCATCACCTCTTAATCATCTAAAGCGCTTCCCTGTTGTGACTCATTCGCAAGCTCTGCTCTAAAGCTCATTAAATAAACAACACTCCGCTTAGACTTGTATATTCAGATCGCTTTGTGTTTTTTGCGACTGTACCGAAAACTTTGGCCGCCTGTACCCGTATGATTCTGCACTTCTGTTCTTGTTTATTATACATACTATATGTACATCCATATATCTATAGAGATGAGTGGATGCTGGCTAACCAAAATAGCGGACACTGATAAATGCCAACATCAGCACACAATTGGAATGGCCCCGTGCATCATGGGGCAAACAGAGAAAGAGATAGATGGGGAGTGACAGGGACAATCAAAGCTATGTCAGAGGACGAACAACAGAAATTAGTAATTTACACGCAGGTCGTCGCATGCGAAATGCGAAATGCGAAATGCGAAATTCCACCCTTAAACAGCTGACACATGGCATATATAATGGGTCCATGATTATGGCAAAACTGACATTAGTAATTGAGCACTTGATTGCCAAAATACGATCATCAATTGTGCCCCAAAATCGATTCAGTTGCCACTCTAAAGAAGAAGCTCTTAAATGGGGAAAATCACTCAAAAGTGTGAATTCCAGAAAAAGTAACCGAGAGGAATGAAAGGGTTCAACGAACCAGCGAATGGAGTTGCTTCAAGGGGGAGGAGCCGCACGAGGAGGCCAGTCATCCGACCGACAACGACTCCAGGAGCAGCAGCAGCAGAAGCAGCAGGAAGTTTAAGGCCCGGAGGCAGCAAATGCTCACTTGGATGGATCAACATTTTGGGGGGGGAGGACGAAAAAGACGTCGCTGGCACAGGGGGTGTGGCTTTGGGCTTGACGATGAGTGCACAAGGTGATGAGTTATTCAAAAAGCATGTGCAAAGTGTCAGAAGAAATCAAAAATGAAATTATGCAAGCAGATAGGGGAGATGGGCCCGTTCGCCGATGTTGTTGGCCTTCAAAAAAGGTCCAAAACATCATTTTGTATAATACATAAAATGTATAAAAATAAGATGAACTGCAAGAAACAAAAATTGAAAAAGGAATGAAATAATAATGTAAACTTCGAGGCAGATGTGACCCTCAGGCGAGGTCCAGGCCCCAGAAAGTCATTGAAAAGTTATTTTTCAGCTTAAGCTGCTTAAGGAATCTCAGAGAAATGTGCAGTGAAACCAAGAATCGTGGGGCTAAGAACCAGGAATACCCTATAAGAGATACAAATACTGTAAGCTACAAGAGATGCAAATATTTTAAATCATCATGCACGAGCAGGGCATACTTTGCCGAGGGTATCGTCAACCGGCCAAGAGTCAATCGAAAGGATATTTGAATTTGTTTGCGGCGGCCTCGCCAAAAACGGAAATGGGAGATGGCACAAATAAAATAAGAATGCCAAGAGGAGGAAAGGAAACTTTTCGAACATCGAAATGGCAATTTGAAGTTTTCCACCCTTTGGCGCTTCCACATCCGCCGCCCGGTTGCCCTTTTTTCCCCCCCTGGCCAAAACCCTTTATTTGATTTCGATTCCGATTCCAAGCACTTGAACACGAAATGCCCACCTGGCCATCTGGAGTGGACCGAGACAATTGAAGATGGGTTTTTCGTTTCTATTTCGTTGGTTCCGATCAATCAGTGGGGGAAACTATAACAAATTTTCAAGACGACCGAAGACGACCAGCACAAATCGAAGGACAGACAGACAGACAGGCAGACAGACAGGCGAGCAGGCAGGCAGGCAAGCAGACCTCAGGTCAGCGATGATAAATTATTGATCGCAGTGAGTGGCGTTTGGGTTTATGTTTTTTCCTCTTTTTTTTTGGGTAATTATCATTTAGTTCTGGGCACTTTTTGTTTCGCCCCGAATGCCGAATAGTGCTGCTCTGTGAGACAACGCACTTTCCCGTCTCATAGACGAAACACATGATAAATGATTATCCATTAACGGGCATTGAAAGCAGAAGCGCAAGGAGACGGGAAACGAAGCATCAACGGGCATCAGCATCAGCATCAGCATCAGAAATTGCAGCAGCAGCGATGTAAAAAGGAAAAATGTTGGCGGGGATTATTTGAGGCACACACACACAACCCACATGCTGTGCTATTTTGTCTCTTTCGGGCCATCGGACGTGCTTGCATTTTGTCATCCATCATCTCGGCCTGGGCTTCGGTCTCGCTTTTATCATTCCGCATCATTCGCCTTATTTGTCCATGGCTGGGGTCTTATCTCTGGACCCGGGTCTCCGGACCCCGTTGTCTGTAAACAATTTTTGATTTTAACCCAATTCAACTCAAACAAAGTGAATTCTTGATTTCGAGATTCTCCGACGCGCCTGCGACTTTGATAGATGACGATAAAATATTAATGGGTGTGTCGCTGTCTCAATGTGATGCCCCCAAACGTGGGGTCAATTAGGCAGCATCTTCGCTGGACTATTAAATCATGTATAGTAGGTTATGGTTTGATGATAGCATAACTTGAAATTACAAACAATTTCCCTTGATTTGCATGCATATAAATTGCGTACTGCGTCACTTCCGGGAAATCTCATTAACTCATACTTTACTTCTGTTTATGCCTCTTTATTATTCCCTTATTCAGTTGTCTGACATTTTTCATTGCTTTGTTTTGCATTTTAGTATAATCGCTTTGCGTTGCTCATTATCATTAACACTTCTGATGTTGTGCCTAGACATTTCATTCATTTGCACAAACAGAAACTCAGACATGCAAATCGCTTTCTCGCCCTAATGTATGCTACGCTCCACTCCATTGCGATGCTGACTCATCCAATTGGAAACAGGGAGCGACGGCGTGGAGGGAATCTCACACAAACCAATTCAATCTGCAGCAATTTGCCATAATTTTGAACGCTTAACTGTCGTCGGGCCAACTAACAGGGCTAAAAGATTTACGACCCTCAACTTATCACACAGCCCAAGCAGGGAACGAGAAAAATCGAGATACAGATGTGTGGCGGAGAAAGCCGGAGAGGGCGAGAGCCAGTTGGAAATTTTGGTAACCGTAGAAGCGAAAGAAGCTGCGCAGTTTTCGGCCATGGAAAGCAAAGACCATAACAAAAATATTTTTCACCATAGACATGAACACAAGGCGGCGAGAAAAGTGGCACACAGTGACAGAAATTGTTATAAGTTTCCCGACACACCTTCTCTTATAACCGAGAATGGTGTTAGTATAAAGAAATAAGGTCCTTTAATTGTTTATTTTAATATTTAAACAAAAAATGGGTTTCTGTAACTATATTCCCAATTACATGTCCATATGTCCATAAATTGTCCATAGCGTGGTACCATCTCTAATAATCAAGACTGAAACATTTCCCTATCCGTAAATAAGAACACAAACTTATTGAAGTTGAAGATATGGGTTACGAAACAATTAGTCTTGCTACTTCATTGCCATGTCCATATGTCCATAAATTTGTCCATAACGGGACAAATATAATAAAACAAGTCCTGTGCTTTTAACTACCCTGAAGATCTCAATATAAAGCCCTATCCCTATCCGTTAAATAAGAACACAAACTTATTGTCAGTGCACGAATGGGAGTGAGTCGGGCAGACAGACGACAAGGACTTGGCCCCAGACAGGACGCTGACTAACGCACAGCCATGGCCAATGGCATCATAAAAGTTTCCCATAAGCTGGCCCGACGCCTCAGTGTCGTCGGTTTTCGAAATAGAACTCAACCCCAACCCATACCCCAATCCAAACCCAATCCCACACCCACGCCACCCTTTTAGCTCCTTAATTTCGCCCTCGACCATGCCAAGTCTCCTCTGCCTGCCCTTGCCATGGCTCGTCTGTTGTTTGACCTTTTTTGCGCACATTTTTCTATTGCTAATTTTGTGTCCATGTCCCTGCGGTTGTTTATCAATTGTGAGACAATACACATTTGCCTATTTCTAGGCGCCATTTTGCAGGCCTCAATGGAAATGTGATTTTCAGAGACAAAAGCGATGGATGGGGGGTGGGAGTGCGGTGGGGGGCTGAGAATGGCACACCCAACGAGAGGAAAATAACTCTGGCATTGTCAGTTAGCCAAGGCAAAAAGTTGAACGAACTTTTAAACTCCATCGAATGTTTGTTTGTTTCTCAGTCAGACTGCTGGCTGTCTGTCTGTCCGTCTGATTTGGACTGGGCGTGCTTTGTCTGCTCGGTCTGAGAGTGGTATAAAATGACATTCATTCATCCTGGGATACTCTGCAGAGGAAACGAGAAGAATCAACCATCCAGTCGGCAGAAGCTGGGAATCAGCTCTGTGTATAATGCGACACTTGAGCGGTGAACAAGAACTTGAAGATTAACTTCAGAGGGTTTGCATAATAAGGAATTTTCAGACTGCTGCCGGAGTGTTGGGTATCTAAGTTTAAGTTTTCTTAATAATAACTAACATAACTCTTTTCTATCGCTTTGCAGGGCTGTCACAGATCCTCGGGATGGACGCCGTGTGGCCTTGAAGAAGCTGCCAAATGTGTTCCAGTCGTTGGTCTCGTCGAAGCGCGTTTTTCGGGAGCTGAAAATGCTTTGCTTCTTCAAGCATGAGAACGTAAGTGCTTCAAACTGTATAATGAATCCTTTGTTCCTGGGCCCATCTTAATCGGGTACCTTGTTTAATTAAAATATTTACATATACTGCCACTTTGATTATTGTCGCCGCGCTTGTTGTTGTCCCTGCGTGTCGGGTATTTATCCGTTTTTTCTTTGTACGTAAAATATTACGCATACGCCCCGGCTGCCGACCTGCTCTTGGCCTACAGGGTCTCTCCTTTTATTTTGCCTGCACTGAATTTATTAACAATTATATTTTCCACTTTAGTCCAGCCCGCTGGTTTCCATAATATTTACAACTCAAACAGGCTCGCCGGCTGCAGCGGGTGAAGTGGAAAATGGGGCGGTAAAATATTGTATCCTTTTTTCCGAACATTTTTCACATATCACTTTTTGTCCGCCGCTTAATGTCCATTGTTCGGCGGCCAAGTGCAATTATTGTTCGCTGGAATTATTATCATTAATTAAATGTTTGATATGGCATGTTAATTTATTGAATTTAAACTGTCCTCCTTAAAGGACTGAACGGTGGCTTATTTCGGTTGCTGCTGCCATTAATCTCAACGCTGGCAAAAAGTAATTAAAATGTGGAAGCCAAGTGTCTCCCTTCGTAATGACAAGCAAATGCGCTGCTCTTTAAAGACACAACCAGTTCCCTTCAATAATTCATAATTCGAGCTGTATTGTATAAATGAATAAATGATTTATTCGCTAAATGAATGAACTTTGTGGCCCACGGTCTGTCACCATTTAATAAATGTGGCAAGTTATGGCAAACAAATTTGTGCCGGAGCCGGGCAAAAATCTGTGAATTGTTCAACATTGTGTGGCAGTTTGAAACAGCCAAAGGCGATGCCGGCAAATGAATAAATGCATGGTGTAATTTTGGCAAAAATATGCCATCAGTTTCAACAAAAATGTATGCGAACAGCAGCCCCGACGGTCAATCTTCGTTAGTGCGGGCTGGCAATAGTTTTATGTGGCTTTATGGGACATTATCTATAAATGTAAATATAGTATATTCTCTCAGATTTATTTGCATATTCATTGGTTTTGCGCCGCTGCACGTGCTTTTCAGATGCATTGAATCGAGTTTCGATTGTTGATGTAGAACCTTTTGTTGCTGCACCATATTTGGCACATCTGACATTTGCCTTTGCATTTGTTCGGTTAAAAGTCAGCGGAGTGTGGTCGTCGCCTATTGGGAAACTGTCACATACGATTCGTTCGGCTCTCAAATGTCATGGTCTCTCCCCGGCGATCATTGCCAGCCTCCCCCAGTTCGATGATTTCAATCATTTTCAGTCGATTGGTTCGACATCATTAGACAACAAATAGGCCGTGGGCTGTCTGGGAATCTATCTATCGGCGCAAGAGATGGCCAATATCCGAGGCATCTCGGTTTATCCATCGGCCCACATGATTTCCCGTCTACCATCTTAATTTCGTATTTTTCGTCGGACTGGCTTGGCTGGCTGCGTGTGAATTTCGTAATGTAATAATGAAGAAGTAGAAGTGGCGAAGAAGTGGGCGTTGTGGAGCAGACGGCTGCGATTCAATTCCATCCACCCAAAGCCCCCTGCGGGCTCCTCCAATCCCCAGCTCCAAATTGCCGCAACACCTTGCCCAATATGCAAATTTTCTATTAATATGCATAAATTGCCGTAGGTGGGTGCATGAGTTTGAGCGAAACGGGGCTGGGGAGGGGAGGGGAGGAGAACATATTGTACAGCAAATAAAGGCGCGACTTTGTTGTCAACCATTCGTGGATGTATCTGTATCTGTATCTGCATCTGTTTGAGTTTCCTGTTTTATTTCCTACATGACAGACATCGCTCAGAGAATGGCAAACAAGTGCAATCAACCCAAAACGGTTAGTTAGACCGAGAGCAGTGAGGGTTGTGGGGGGAGAAGGACTCCCAGACAAGTTGTTGACAAGGTGAAAAACAAAAAGCAAGTAGGAACGATTATAGTCGAGTGGCTCGACTATCAATACCCGGTTCTCAGTGTTCACCTGATTTTTTGAACACATTTTTGTCATTTGTGCGGGTAGGCGTAACCGCCTGACTTTTGCAACACAGATAGATATTTGCTCTACCAATGTAATATCCAAATTCAGTGCTTCTAGAGCTAAAATTGTGAAAGCCACGGAATTTCTCGGTTTGCGGGGAAGCGGGGGATGGTAGCCGATTCTTAAAACAATCTTTTGTTGAACTGGTATCACACAATTCAGAATATGCAATTATTTTTTCTATATTTTTTATAGTCTCCGAGATCTAGGCGTTTATAGGGAAAGGCGGACGAACGGACAAGTCCAGATTGACTCCGCTGTTTAGGCTTATCAAAAGCTTTAGTCTCCCTGTTATATACGAATTCAATATACCCTTGTTCTCTGCAATAACCGGGTATAACGATCTATAAGGATGGGCGGGGCACGTGGCGCGTGGCTGTCTTGCAATTTAAGGAAAATTGAGTTTCCCCAACTATTTATAACTCAATCACAGGGGGCTCTGGATAGTTTTTAAAAGGAAATTCATTTGCTGATTGATTTTTGGGCTGCCATAATCAAAGTCCATTTGATGGAGATGCTCTCGAAAATCATTATGCAAAATCTGCCAACTTTTGACCCCATCCATCGATCACAGTTTCGATGGCTTCAATGGCATCTCATACGAAATGACCCCTCTCATGCTTTATGCATTGCAGTTTAACAAATCGCAGCCAAATGTTTGCGCTCCATTATCCATTGATATGGTGAATGCTGTTGCCCATTTCAATTGCAAAACGCAAAGCAACAAAAAATGTTGTGGGGAAAAAACGAAATTTCAATAAAAACGATTTTCCGTTGTACTTTATTTCTTATTGCAGCGTACGTGGCGCACATTTCAAAAGCATTTCTCGCATGCAACTCGGGCGCGGCAAGCGAGCGAGCGGATATTTATTTTTTATTTTTTTCTTTTTTTGGTGTAAATATCTCATTTGTATTTCATTTCCACGCAGCCTCGGAGCTAGCTGTCAACCTCCCCGCAGCAGCCGCTCGGCAGGATCCTGCCATGTCTTGGCTTCCGCTCCCTTGGCCGCCCAAAATGATTGAGTTTGACGCGCTGGCAGCATCAATTGCATGCAAATTTTGTTATTATTCGGATTGCTTTTTCACTCATTGCTTTCAGCAATTGAAATGTCAATTTCGGTTGCATTTTTTTTCCATATGTCCGGGAGACATGTCTTTTAGGGGGGGAATATGTTTATTTAGAAGGAAATTTGCAAATTATCGGATTAGAGATTGTCAAAAATAACTTTATGTTTTATTGATAACTAGATTCCCCGAAGTGTTTCGAGTCCAACAGGAAATAACCCAATTAAAGGCAAAGTTTCCTGGAAAGTTTGTTGTAAACTGTAACAAACAGCGAGCAGTAATCAAAGGGAATTTATACGAGCAGTTGTAGCTCGCCAAGGTTTTTCTTTGTCTTCGCTTTTCCAGCAACTTGTAATGGAGTCAATTTCGGTGGAGTTCTTGCTGCTCCACTCATTTAATTAGCCAACAAATATGTGTTGACAGCTGCTGCTGCTGCTTTGACAATCTTTTAGCTAGAAATTTGTCCCTCAGCTTGGAATGAAAATACTTGGGAACTCGCGGCGGGGTGGTGGCAGTCACTTTTGCTTTTGTTTTCCCAGAGGTGGGGTCAGAAATTCGCTGGAAGCTGTTGAGGAGGAGGAGGAAGTTGTAGACAAGATCTGAGGCAGTTCAGTGGGTTGTTGGTTATTAAAAGAGAGAGAGGTGGTGGTGGTGTTGCGGCACAGCTGTTTCTGGTTGCAAGTTTAACACAAGTTTCACTTGTTTGCCTGTCTCTCGGTGTTTTTTTTCTTTGTAACTTAACTAGAAAACGGCTTGCCAGCCAAGCTGTGCAGCTCAACCCAGTTAGTTGTTTTGGTTATTACCAAGTCGATTCTGCTCTGCTGTCCGACAACGGCACTTCAAGGACACTCTCGGAGCGGACCACCTCCTCTTCACCCTCCCCCTGAGCTGCACAATGCATAAATTTGGTTTCTGATTGCAAGCCCAAGCCAAAATGTTAATTAGCTGCAAGCCGCACGCTGCACGTGAGACCCAAGACCCCAAAAAGTTCGGCTCTGGCAATAACAATAACAGCCCAGCTTGCGTTTTCCAGCGGCAAATTACGCGCCTGCGCCGTTTCGCAAAGTGAAGTCAACTGGAGTGCCGGAGGTGACCGAAAAAAATCGAGAAACTGCAAAAACCGAGACAAAAGTACTCCAAGTTCGTTTTTGTTTCACATCGATCCCCTCCAGGCGGCGCAGGAAGCGGATTAAGGGAGCGATGCGGTCTCAAGGAGCCGGCCAAATCGGGTAATCCCACATGTTGCGTGTTACTGTACATGGAGTAATAAGCAATTGCGAATTGTAATTTGATCTGCTAATGATTCCGGGGAATCGGATATAATAAAGGGGTGTAAATCAGGCTGGAAAAGTATTGATCATAAATTCAGCATGAAATGGATACAAATTTCAATCAAATCAACAAATATTTTAATGGGAATTTGTCTTAAAGTATTACTCCGTACTATAAGACTCAGACTACAATATTAGCTAAATCGGAAGTAATGGATATGTAAAAAAATATATTCTTTTTTATGAGGTACGATTACCTAAGCAGTATTACAAAAACGATATATAAATGTCTTCCTTACATTTCTTGTTTATATCAATCGCACATCTAGTAATCTTTGGTTATGATATTAGATATTTCAAAGTGATTAATCTTAGCTAAGTTATTAAACCCCATACTAATTGGATGTATCTAGAATCTAAATCATGCGGCATCACATCATTAGTTCGGCAGTGTTCGGCTGCTGTCTGTGTAAAAAGCCGAAGTGTGTACGGACCTCCGGGGCTAGGGGCTGTGCATCTCTGGTCTAGATAATTAATGAAAGAAACAGACTCAAGAGTCTACAAGTTATGGTGGTTCCTAAAGTTGAAAGTCTAAAGTCAATAGAATCGGCTACAATTTCGAAGATTGAAAAGGAATCAAGTTTACTCCCAGACTTAGGGTATCTGTAGGGCGGCTTGAGCGGCCTGCTCGCCTTTCGTGCGCCAACCGCAAACGCAACAAATGCAGTCGCCAAATTACAGCAGCGGTGTTGGGGGAATATTACAGAATTTGCAGCAGGCAGAGGAAGCAGCAGCAGCAGAAGCAGCAGCAGCAGCAGCATTGAGCTCACAAAGAAATAAATATAAAACAAAGGAGCAGCCGGGAGGGCAATGGAACGGAATGGAATGGAATATCACGTCGTCGCTCCTGTAGAGCGACGCAAAAAACTTTGCCACTTAAGACGGAGACGGAGACTTGAAGACGGCGACGAAGGCTCAGCTCAGGCCAGCCAGCCAGCCGGCCAACAAAACAAAACAAAACCAAGCCAATCGCAGTCCGTGCAACAAAACTATAGTACCAGTACAACCAACAAGCAACCAAAGTTGTCGGCACTTTTTGTTGTTGCGTTCGCAATGCCCCGCGAAAAGTGCTCAAAATTGCTGAACTGCTTTTGGCTTTGGCAACTGCCGACAGTCGGTTTTTCGGGGCGACGGAGGAGGGCAGGGAGCGGGGAGCGAGGCGGTAAATGTGCAACATTGTGGCTGGAAACATTTTTTGCTGCCGCTGCGGATTTAGCTTTGCTCCTCAGAGTCGTCTCCCTCCGACTTTTTTTTCGGTTGGTCACTTTTTACGCATGCAACCCAACTGGGGTAGTATAAATATTGTAAATTGATTTTAAATGGGGAGCGAAATTTTAGGGGAGCCGAGCGAGCTGGCTGCAGTTAGATTTTCTGATGTGATTGCCAGCAGTTCCTTCGTCATCTCCTCACCGCAAGCGAAAATAAATCAGCGCTTGTCTGTCTGTCTGTCTGGTGGGTCTGGTGGCTCTGGTCCTGGTGCCTTGGCCTGGCCCTCCTGTATTTTTTGTATTCTGCTGTCCGTCAGCCGATGAAGTTGGCCTCCTCCCCCATGCGGACCGGACGGACGGTCGCAGACTTGGCGTGTTTTGTATCTCCGGCGCGGTGGATACTACGAGTACTACGGGTATATAACATCATCAAGAGGCGAGGCGAGGCGAGGCGAGGCGACGGTTGACGGGGTCAACAATTTCCTTGGCGATTTTGTTCGCTTTGTGGCTTTTTGCTTGTGGCATTTAATGTTCCGTCAGCGACACTTAACATGCAACTTGATTTTTATTGCAACTCCATAATTTATGACCAGCCCCACGTAATCCCCTTTAAATGAGGTGTAAACTGTTGGGGTAGCCATTGTCTAGGGATTTAAATTTGTAGTCTCGTCCGGCCGGTCGAAGGTTGAATGACATTGCAAATTGTTGGGGATTTATTCGAGTATTGATTTGCTGCGCCACGAGTGTTTAATTAATGAATATCAACGTTGTTTGTTATATATTTGCAGGTTCTTTCGGCCTTGGACATTCTACAGCCACCGCATTTGGATTTCTTCCAGGAAATGTATCCTTTTAACAAAAACAAAAGCGTATTATAGCATAAGTTTTGAAGTTAATAGAACTCCAGGTTGTGTAACTTCTTAAATTGCAAAAATCTTGGCCTAAATTTAATTGCTTAAATATTTCAAGGGATTCCTTCCTCCCCATCACCATATATTTTATTAATCCTTTCCCAAACTTAGACTGCAAACCCGAAAAAAATGAATCGATTTTATAGAGTGTGCCCCCTCGTTTGGCCAAAAGTTTTCGGCTAAAAGCGAATGCAACTAATTGAAAAAGTTTGTGTATGGCACAAACTAGCAGGGAAAAAATATTTGTGGGAGTTTTAGAGTTTTCTTTGTTTCCATCGCCGCATCCATTGGTTACCTCTTAACCCACTATCCCTATAGCTATGTGATAACGGAGCTGCTGCAATCGGACCTGCACAAGATCATCGTGTCGCCACAGCACCTGTCCGCCGACCACATCAAGGTGTTCCTCTACCAGATCCTCAGGGGCCTCAAGTATCTGCACTCGGCCCGCATCCTGCATCGCGACATCAAGCCGGGCAACCTGCTGGTCAACTCGAACTGCGTGCTCAAGATCTGCGACTTTGGGCTGGCCCGCGTCGAGGAGCCGGACCAGGCCAAGCACATGACCCAGGAGGTGGTCACCCAGTACTACCGGGCCCCGGAGATCCTCATGGGCGCCCGCCACTACTCCTCGGCGGTGGACGTGTGGTCGGTGGGCTGCATCTTCGGCGAGCTGCTCGGTCGGCGCATCCTCTTCCAGGCGCAGAATCCCGTGCAGCAACTGGAGCTGATCACAGAGCTGCTGGGCACGCCCACCATGGAGGACATGCGGCACGCCTGCGAGGGCGCCCGCACCCACATGCTCCGCCGCGCCCCCAAGCCGCCCTCCTTCTCGGTGCTGTACACCCTCAGCTCCCATGCCACGCACGAGGCCGTGCACCTGCTCTGCCAGATGCTCGTCTTTGATCCGGTAAGTTACCCAAAAGCTGTAAATTTTTGAGAGTACATTGCATAGAATTTTATCTCATATTTAAAGCTCAAGTCACTCTACAAAGACAACCAAATTTGTATCAATAAAAGCTGCGATAATAAGTTATTAAACGATAGCAAAGAGTGAGAACCTGTTGCCTGATTAGTAATAAATAAATTAGATTATTAATAATTGCTTATACAAAGGTCTTGACGTTATGATAACTCAAGCTTCTTTTTAAATTTTTCATTTAAAAGCTCAAGTTCAGGAACTGCTTCGTCCTCATTGAAGATTTCTTAAAAGCATCATTGTATCTTTATTATTTACAACTTAATTTTTGTCCTCATCTATTTGGCAAATATTTGTATTTTGAAATCAGAAAATATAATCTAATATTTAAATTTAACAAATATTGTGCTAAGGTTAAATATTTAGGAGGTTTAGGAAGTTGAAAATCCAAAGCTCTTAGGCAATATTAAAGTTGAAAGCATATGGTTTGCAAAGTTATAAATCTCCTTGGAAGTTCTAAGTTGTTGAACTGCTACAGTGCTACAGTTTTAGAAAATGTATGGAAATGATGTTCCATAAAGTTTGAGTGACTTTTGACTTAAAATCAAGAAAACCAGGAAAATTTCTCCCCGTAGGATACATTTTATGATTGATTTAACCATAAATATATTTGTCTATTGCGTACACAGATTTTAAAGAACTTTCCACGAGCTTTAAAATATGCTGTCAGCCAAAAGTTGTACTATATAAATTTCTTTGCACTGGAGTGTTTAATCAAGACTGAAACTCTAATAACTTATCGCAATCTTCCCGCAGGACAAGCGCATCTCGGTGACGGACGCCCTGGCGCATCCGTATCTGGATGAGGGCCGACTGCGCTACCACTCCTGCATGTGCAAGTGCTGCTTCACTACCTCGGCCGGAATGCGCCAGTACACGGCTGACTTCGAGCCCTCCGCCGGCCAGCCCTTCGATGATCTATGGGAGCGCAAGCTCACCTCCGTGCAGCAGGTCAAGGGTGAGTGCGCGAATGAATCATGAATGCAATTGTGCGGAATAGTTAATCAACTTGTAAACTTGCAGAGGAGATGCACAAGTTCATAGCCGAGCAGCTGCAAACGGGTCGTGTGCCGCTGTGCATTAATCCCCAGAGTGCGGCCTTCAAGAGCTTTGCCAGGTGAGTAATGGCTCGCAATGGCCTCCAGATAATTTTCCCAACCCCCGAACCAAACACCCAACCGTCGAACCAAAAACTCCTAAAATTTTCCAACCTGCACGCAGTCCCGTCCAGATTTCCCACTATCCCTATCTTTCCACCTATCTCTTGAAATCTACCACTATTAGTCAAAATTGTTATCTTGAAAAATTTCATCTAATTCTTATAACAACTGATTTTGTTTTGTTATATTTTTCGAAACTGATTGATCATGGCTTCCCACACATTTCCGCTTTGGTAACCCACCCAACCGATCTATCTATTCTATCGATATCGAATTGTTGTACCTGTCCGACTATCTTTCCACCTCTATCTTTCTATCTCTAACTAACTCTGTCTCTCTGTCTCTTGAACTCTCTGATTTTGATTTGTAAACTTGATTTTTAAATGATCTATTTCGTTTGTTCTTTTATTTTTGTTGTTCAACATGGATATTAATCTTGAAATTTCTATTAAATCGAATCGTTATATTTGCGTTGTTAAGCCAATGAGAATGAGAATATCTACTACTACTCCACTACCACTACTACCACAACAACTTGCACTGCTGCTCCTGCCGCTGCTCCAATCCGCCGCCGCCTACTTCTCCGCTGCCCTCAAAGAAAACGCGATCCAGATTCAGATTCAGATTCAGATACAGATACAATCGATATTGCTATCGCTATCGACATCGAGATCGAGATCATCGTAGGCGCGCGATCTCAAAAGACAATAGAACAAAACGCAGAAGTCACAAGATCCATATTCTGCCGAAACAAATCAATGAATGAATCGAATGAATGAAGCAAGTGAAAGGCCAAGATAAAGATACAATAAACAAAATACAGAACAAATGAGTCCTCGGGCGGCAACAGTCTCTCTACTCCTTCTTAGGTCTGTTGATAAAGCGAAAAACCAAAACCTTACTAAATATTTATTTATTTAGTTTACCACCTCTTTTGTTCATATCTTTTTTATCTCTTTTTTCCCCCAAACTATATGCAAATGTGTATAAAACTAAAAAAATAAATCCAAATACTCTTTAGTTCTAACTAAGTTTCCTTTATGATTAACTTTTTTTGATTTACGATTTTAGTTTCTCTTAAATGGGTATTTTTGTGTGACTATTTTTGTGTACATAAATGTCGAGCCAAAAAAAACGGAGGCCTAACCTGGAATGTTATAAAATTGTTTACAAATGTCGCAAAGAAAATAATGAGAAAATTTGATAAAGCAAGGAAATTGGCAAGGAAACAAATTAGATGGCTTCAAATGGATGACATTTTCAACTTTTTTATAAAGCCCATAAATCGAATCAAATAATGACAAATAGAAGCTCATGCATAATATATATATCCAGCTACATAATCGGTTTTGTGTTTATGTTTTGTGTTCGCATTCAACTCATATATCTATACATCCTATATATTTATATTTGTGTACAGCATATACAGATTCCATCAAGTAAATTAAGCCCCATTAGAACACACACACACCGTACCACCGTACCAACACACCACCACCACACACCCACCGACCATTTTACACCCTCCATGTTCTGCAATCATTCCCATAGAAATTCAATGCACACCCCAGCAAAAAAAGAACAATGGATCAACTGCCTCAGATATGTCACAGATAAATCACCATTTAAACAATTTTAAAGCAATACTGCAACGTGTCAACACGCAATACCCATTGCTTCTGATCAAAAAGTCCTTGAAAAATAATATGCTCACTTTTTGGATCAGAAGCAAAACGACAAAATTCAACCACTCACTAGCTCAGTCATTGTAACCCTGCATAACCCCACAGAAAAATCGCAATTACTATATGCAGTCTTAAGACAAGTCTCCCAAAATTGATGTCCCAACGCTTGGATGATTAATTTCAATAAAATGTGAAAACTGCACAAAAGTGTTTGTACAGTTTACCGTGCAGTTGAGCAGCAGTGACAAAGCCTAAAATAACATACGAAAAACATTAAGTAGATTTGACCGCTTGAACAACTACCCGCCCTCAATCGAATTTTGATTGTTGAGATTAACCAGGAAAACTTTTAATTTGTATTTCGAGCCCCCGCCCAATCTCCAATCAAAGAACTCTCTATGTAGCTACCTCGTACATTTTCATTTCGTATTTTGTTTTAAGATATTTGTCTAAGAGCTGAGCTGTTTTAGTAACTTTGTTTGTTTGTTTGTAATATGTGTATTGAACTGAAGCTTTAAATGTTTTCTCCGATTCTTACGTTGTACATGGCATGAACTAACATAAAACCAACTATTCTAGATGTAAATGTTTATGGGTTGACCGAAAAATATTCACCAGAACTGTAACTAAAATGATTTTTCCATATGCTCTTGTTTCCCAAAACGCAGTTCGACCGTGGCACATCCTTCGGAGCTGCCGCCGTCGCCTCATCAATGGGAATGACGGCAAAATGAGGCGATTGCTGCCTAAAATCAAAACAAAAGCAACTCAGCCAAACGATAAACCCGACTCGCCGAGGGGAGGCGGCAGGAGGAGGAGAGTCTTGGGGTGCCAGTCCAAAAAGAAAACATCCACTACTTAGCCCCGATCCCAGAGACGTAGTAACTTAGCCAGGAACAACGATTGAATCATTTGAAAGCGCCAAACAACAGCTTTGGGCGGCGCTTGTCCGTTTGAGAGTTGAAGCATTCCACCACCGAAATTAACTAAATGGAAACCAACAAATATTTAATAATACTGTAGACAAACAAATATGCAACGTAACTCAACTGAAACTAGTCTAAACACAAACAAATACGAAAAACAAAGCAAGCGCAACTGCAGTTGAAGCAGCAGCAGAAACACAAAACCCGCAAGTTGAAGAAGGAAATTATATGAAACAAAAAATCGAAACAAAAAAACATGAATCGAGACGGAGAAGGAGTTAAATCTACGCACTACATGCAAAGCGTAGTCAGGCTTAAAAAATGAATAATATTAATTTATTGGCAACAAAGCGCGTGTATATTTTGTTGTTGTTCTTGACAAGAATTGTAACGATAGATTTATCGGAAATTCGAATTCGATAACGAAACACACAAAACGTTTTATGTTAAGCTACTAAGAGATCTATGTATATGTAAATTAATTAGCAACACAGACATCGTATTCATTACATACACTACAAATATTGCTTAACTATTAAATATATCGATATATATTTAAAATAAAATAGTAACAAAATGCACACAAATCCCAAAATTTGTTTGCCAAAATTTACCTCAAAGCGAGCGAAAATGAAAACGAAAAAGCGAATAACTATTTTTCCGTTTGCTTGCGAAAGTGTAACATTTTTAAACAACTAAATCTAATTATGTGTAGCAACAGCTAAATGTGTACTAAACGCTAAACGAAAAACAATACTTTCATTTGAAATTATGCAAAACTTTTCATTTAAACTAACATTTGAAGCTTCAATTTGAAACTGGTTTCTAGATATACACCACTCACTATACATGCTATTGTGTATAAAAGCGGTCAGAGTTTCCACAACTCGCATATATATAAATCTATATTTAAAGGCAGGGCGAGCTGACCAGACCTAACTCAATATTAGAGAAACAATTGCAAAACATTTGATGAAATTAGTTCAAAGTTTCAACTGTCGACTGAACAAAAAGCTACGATACATAAATTAATATACAAATATATAAATTAAACGGATTCAAACTTAATTTAGTTATGACAATTTTCGCTTTGATAATAGTTTGTTAAGCTTTTTACCCATACTTTTCATATATGTAAACTAACGAATAAACAAAGGAAAAACCAACAAGTGGACGACACACTGCCCCCCAGTGAATGGTCCGGGCGGTCGAGGCCCAAAAGGACAGGACATCCGCTAGTGCTATTCGGTCCAAAGACGGCGTACCGCCCGGTCCAATTCAATTTTAGTTGATATGTATACTTTGCTTTTAGTTGATTACCATGTAATATAGTTTAATTTTCGCCTAACTACACTTCTGTCTCTCTCTGAATGCTCATTGCCATGGGCTATAGGCTAACATATATGCTATAGTCTATGGCTAAGGCGCAGGACAGGATCGGTTATAGAGGATCAATTGCAACGGCTTCGGCTACCCCGAACATTATATGTTTAAGACTGAGTTTTCTCATTTGACGATGATGGCGATTGATTAACTGAGGATATGCAATATAAAAATTCATCTTTTATTTTAACGAGGAGTCCAAATTTTGATCTAGCTCATAAGCAATACACAAAATTAGAACACAATGTATACCGAATATATATGTATGTGCATTTGTAATTTGAATGTCCTTTGTCTTGAATGTTTAGAGCAAAAAAACAACTCATGAAATATATATATATATGTATATTTATATGTAAAATCGAAACAATGATGAGAAAAACAATGGATGGGTCTCGAAGAAAAATTGAAATTGAAATTGAAACTGAAACTGAAGCTAAACTAACGCTAAACTTTTCCTCCTCTTGAATTCTCTTAACTGTGCTGCTTTCTTATGTATGTAGTTATTAATTATAGCATTATATATATATATATATATTAACCGATATATATACATGTATGGATTAGCTTAAAAACAAACGAAAACAAAACAAAACAAATATGAATTCAAAACTTTCACGGAGATCTCATAGCAAAAACAAAACGAAATGAAAGAAAAGCAAAGGAAATCGGTGTGCAAAAATAGTAGAGTTTCTTTTCAACTTTTGTTTATAACTAAAGTTTTTCTTACCCATTTATATATATATACAAAATATTATATAGGGAGTACCGGTAAGGTTTTGCCTGCAGTTTGATTTTCCGCCCCCGCCCTCATTTAGTCCGACACACACTCGAATGCAAGAATATTACGAAAACATCTACATCATCTACATCTACATCTCTAAGCACATTACACCCTAGACCACCCTAGACATTATAGAGCTACACATATATGGATAGTTAGTTTTTGTTCGGCTTAGGCACCGTGTACATAACATTATCTCTCCGCCCCCACCAACGATTAGCCCACACATCTCTCTATCTCCATTCTCCGCCTAGAAATGTAAGACAAGAGATTGGTTGGCAGGCGATTTAGTTTAAGGAAATACGAGTACGATAAGTAATGGACATGTACATTATACTACACACATAGCACAACCCTCGATTGAAGCAGGTCTAAAAACTGACAGAATCCGAAAGTAATTCTCACACGATAAAAATATATGAATACATACCTACCCCTATGTATAACCCTATATATGATGTCTGAGTTTTAGTTAAGATCAACCGCAACTGTAAACTGCATTAGTATTTGACTTGTAAACCAATTTATGGAGCCCGCTAAGGATCATTCTTAACTATATATATATATACATATATATGTATACATAGTAGATACGTATTACGCATTAAATTACGTTAACTGAAAATAAAAACAAAACATTGTGTAAACTGTTTGTATAAAAAAAAAATAAGAACAAAACAAAAACAAAAAAAGAAGAAAACGAATCAAATTTGTTTCATTTTTTGCATTATCTGAAATGGATCCAACCAACCCAATGCATTTGCTAATTAGAATTTATAGCTATGTAACACAGTGAGAGCCCAACTACTAGTACGGACAATATTTGAGATTAAAACACTACACTACACAATTCTTCAAGTTTGTATTAGCATACATACATACAGGTAACAAGGCATTCCGGAAAACATTTATTAAATGGAAAACAATAGCCCCATTCTGGGAATGCCGCATAAACTTAATCCCTTGAATATAATATCCAAATGAATATTGGAAACCATGTAGAAACGGAATTCAAATTGGAACAACTTTCGAAATTCGAATGGGTCGAAAACGGTAGAGAATATATATGAAAATGATTGCGCTCAGGTTACAAAATGTAAAGATTAAAGACATTCTTATATATGATAAATCGAATTCGCATAACTTACGTTACGGAAATATATATACCCGAAATAAATGTACGTCTAACACGTTTAACAAAAGGCTGTTTGTAGGAAATGTGACACAGTTTTTTAACCCTAGCCCACGAACCATTCATTACCAACTCGATGTGTAAATGACAAAAAGCGAAATGAAACAATTGCAAGTTCACATTCAATGTAGTCGTAGTAGCTTACACTAACCAGAGCGACTTCTGGTGGCTTTCTGCACCCCCAAAATATTATGTACATACCTGAGAAAAAGGCAAACGAATGAAAAATATATGAAGTGTAATCATTTAGAGGAAACTTTGTGATGGCTTCTCATTGATGATGATGATATATGCAACTGTTTTGGTAGGGAACCTTACGGCAAATTATTTTTTCTTATATACAGCGTGTAAAAATTTAATACTAACCAAATAGAATGGCAAACGCAACGTGTAGGTCGCCACAAGCAGTAGTTAACAAGCATGCAAAATATGCAAATACATATATACACACTATATATTGACAAACGAATAATCTCTCCCAAGTCGAAGCCAGACGATTAATCCAATATATGATATACGAGTATATGTGTATGGGAAATTTGCTAAATGTTGTAAAAAGTATACTATTTCGCGATTATTATTGTAGCACTCGAAATGAAAATTCTCGTCTCATGTAGAAACCTCATCCAGTTAAAGCACGCAACAAAGTTCCCTAATAATTAAACAAAAAACGAAAACGAAAACACTCGAATACGATTTGGTTTCCTCGACCCGCAAGCGAAATTAAACATTTACTGTTTAACTGTATATATGTAATTATTCACACGTAGTGTTTATTAACCACATTAACCGATTACGATTACTAACAAATGCAAATGCAACTAACCCGAAGAAAACTTCTCCTGTCCGGTGGTAAATTACAATGCGGCATCCGCGCACCAGGACCTCAGTACTTTGCATTATTTACATGTACTTCGTGGAAAACACACACTTAACATTGTATTAACTGAACTAAATCACACTAAATAAACCAGCATTAGACTTACTGAATATGATTATAACGTAAACAAGAAAAGAGAAAATAATATGAAAGACGAAACCATAAAACTGCTTTCAAACTAAATAAAGTTCTTTGGAATTACAATGCAAAAAAAAAACAAAAAACAAAAAAAAACCAAAAAGATACGAAAAAAAAATACGTTGTTTCTTATTGCGTACTCAGGATCGTAGAGTTGGGTCTAAATAAAACAATTGGTTGTTTTTTATAGCTGAGCTTACAAAAGCTTTCTTATATTTAATACAGAAAGGATTTCAATCTTTAGGTTTCCACTAGTCTGTGGTTATTATGGCTTAGTTGTCTCCAAATACACCCGTTCGGGTAATATCAAAATTTGGTTGACTTACTCATCTAAAAGTGGGAAGCTGCTACAGCTTCGCGCTGCCTTATGATTTAAATTGGTTCTGCTTCAGTCTCAAACAACTTAATGAAAAATGCCTTTTACAAAGTAGGTACGGAACTATGGTACCACTTAAAATGGAAATGAAATCAATATCAAAATACTGAACATCTAGTCCTTTTTGCCGTAAATGCTGTAGCTCTTCTCGATAAATATCTGGATCGAACGCTTTACGTTCTGTTTGTGCGGCTCCGGTAGTTTCTCCAACTTGGGAAGGATCTTCATAAGAAAACGGAAGTCGGGCGACAAGTTTATGTTGGTTTCGGTCTCATCCACGTTGATGGGCATCTCATTCTCAAACTTAGGGGTTTGAATGGGAAGTGGCATCTGAATGGGCGGCGAAGGAACCGGGCATGGAACCGGGCTCGGGCTCGACGCAACCTTCACAAAGTTTGTGGGATTCTTTTTAGGCGGCAACGTGATATGAGGTCGATTGATCGCCGGCTTGGTCACCACCGGGGCGACGTTCGGCGTGGCCTGCTTCGGTTCCTTGTCCTGCATACGATTGAGTATCTCCGGCAGGAGTTTCTCCAGATGTTGTGTCAAATTCGCCTGCGATTTGTCGGCCACAATCATCAGCTTCTTGCCCGCCGACTCCTTCTCCTGCTCCACGACCACCAACATCTTGCGCTTCTTCGACTGTCCGTTGGCCTCTGGGGCATGGCCATTGGTCCCATTAGACTTCTCGGTGATCAAATAGAGCTTCCGCTTCTTGGGCTGCCCGTTTTCCGACAGACGACTCTTCCCGTTTTGGCTGTTTTCCGAGGAGGAAATCGGCAGCGAGGCCTCGTAGTCGGAGCTGATGGACTGCACATCGCTGGAGGCAGACGAGGAAATGGAGTGGGAGCGGGGCGGCAAGGTCATGATGTTGTCAACGCTCCTCTTGGCCTGATCTCGGGGGCAGCTCTGAAATGGAAATATTTCGGTAATATTAGTAACTTATAAAAACAAGTTGTCTTATTTACCAGTACTTTATTGTTTAAGAATAAATTTATGTTTTTACCTCTAAGTTCTTTCCAAAGAAGTCTTTTTACCTAATACTGATTGATCTTAAATTTATCACCGTCAAAACAGAAAGCCATTATTTAGAATTAGGCTTTCTGAAGAAGTTAGCTCCTCTTTCTAATTTTTTTTAAGTTCAAGCTCTATAAAAAAAAACACCAGATCTTTTTGCTTTTGAAATCTAAATGTTTACCACTAGCGTTCTGACCTTGGGAATACATTTGAATAGCCTCTTTAACTCCCTTTGTTTTATGGAACAAATTTAGATGACTTTCCAAGTACCTACTTCTAAAAATCACTCTTATTCCTCTATGCACTGAACTTACCTTGACTGCATCAATAGTGGTGGTTGTACTGATGCTCCCCCCAGGTGTTCCTCCTCCTCCTGCTACTGCTGCGCTGCTTGTCGTAAGTATTCCCTTGGAAGACTTACGCAGCGGCGTCATCTTGATGCGAGTTTTGGCCATCGCCTGGCTTTTGCTTTTGCCTTTGCTGAAGTGCCTAGGGCAGATGCGCAGCTTTGGCAGCCCGCCGAGCTTCTCTACCAACTGTGAGCTGATGCCGAAGTGACGCAGCCAATGACTGCAGCTGTCGGGGTACAAATTCAAGTTCAATGCGCCGATTAGTAAAAGAAAACGAATGTTTTTGCTTAAAATATACAAGAGAGCTTTACGGGTTTTGTGGTGGCAGCCACCTAAAAGCTTTGCAGACAAGTTGAATGCAACTTTAATTCAACAACCAACCAAGAACCAATGCGTTTTTGGCGAAAAGATCGCTTGCGATCGCTTGAGCAGTTCTTTGTTTACTGAAAAACTGCATCTGCATCTGCGGCGGCCTCAGCGTCGGATTTTCGACGCTTTTCCTGCCGCAGCTTTCAAGTTAGATCCGACTCAACGTCGTGCTCTTTGTTCTCTTCGTGGCGAAAAGTTCTGCAATGGCCATTGGAAAGCGATGGATGGGGGAAAGTGGATGCGCGCGGAGCATGGAAGGAGGCTCCACCAAAAAGCTTTGCTCCCTGAGCCATTATGCTCTCCGGCTCGCTGAGCGGAAGTTCGATGCCGGGCATTGTTATTGCAATGTTATTGTTGCAGCAGCTTCAACTTCCCCCTTTCGGCGCTTTTGTTGATGTTGCTTATGCTTCTTGTGCGGAGATGACCGCTAAAAGTTTAGCCAGCTTGCTCGCTCACTTGCTCGCTTGTTTGCTTTATGGATAGAAGCGAAACAAAACAAACGAAGCTACAAAACAGCACGAAACACGCTTAGAGTGGGCCCAATTCGCTATACAAGTCTAGTCAATAAATACAAATACAATTATTTGCCACATCACTTGGAAAGGCACTCGGATCCTGGCAGAAAAAATGAATTGGCTACTATAGGATAGCCAGCAGATTTTATAACTTACATTTCGTATCAAAAAGCACAAGTATTACAAATTTTCTCGAATGTCTGCGCCCACTAATGAATTTTGCATTATTTGGAAACTTCAGAGTCATGTGTTGCTAAATGTCAATAGCACAAGAGATGGAAGGTCCTAAAAATATCGAAAGCTCTAAGAACCCTAGCAACCCTGGTGAAACTTTAAGAAAACCCACAAAAAGGCTTTTTGGACTTTTTACAAAAACACAAAAACTTTATATGTAATTTATGTATGTGGATCCCGAAGAGCGCTAAAAATTCCAACAATTTGATAACAACCACGAAACTTTTTAATGACAAACCGCTCAAAAGTCATTATCAACGTCCAATGTAATTAAATCGGCCAAAGGTCAACTCTTTTGTTTTTGATTTTGGTAAAACCCCTTGAGTATATTGGCGACTCATTCTTAATGATGTCATTACGCATAATCCGTGAGCCAAGAGCTTTATTGATAAAGAATAACCCACCCATAATCTTTTGATAACATTTCTTAATCTCGCAAAGTTTCTGGCGCAGGTCCACTCTATGCCCCCGGCCGTGTTGCATTGCTGCATTGGCAGACAGCAGTTTTTCTTGCACAGAAACTAAAGCCAAAGAATCGGCAATGGAAAAATAAATAACTTCACGGCCAACAGAACGCATTCACATACCATTTACAGCACTTGCAGCATTTGCAGGCGCAGGAGATGCGAGCGTGCGAGCTAAAAATAAATGCGAATCTGCTGCACCCGCATCAACATAATTGCAGCAGCAGAAGTAGAAGCAGCAGCATCTGTGAGGCTGCTGCCATGGCATTGAAATTTTCCTATGAAAATTATGCACTTCTATGCGAGCAACAGGAATGGTTCAATGACCTTTGCGGGGGTGGGGGCAGTTAGGCAGAGGCCAAAGCTTCGTGTGGTTTTGCAGAAAAAAAGAATGAGAATTTCTGATGCGCAACAAGCTAAGCTTGAATCGCCGAGCTTTTGATAGGCTTCCCGGCCAAAACAGGTTTCAAGTGGTTTCGGTTTCCGTTTTTGGGCAATAGCCAAGGGATTGGTAGTTCTAATACTCACCGAATAGTATCGTGGGTGGGAAACCGACGCAGCTCAGTGGGTGCAACATCCAGGCAACCCATCAGGCAGGTCCTGGAGGTGGTTACTAGAGCAGAGTCCCTTTTAGAGGCGCTAGGATTCAAGGATACCGCCTGACAAATGCGTAAGCTGCTCATTCCGCTGGCTGAAAAATAATAAAAGGGGTAACCATTGATATATAGTAAGTTTTTAATTTAAAAGAAAAGTACTAGAACTTTTTCGGTAAGTGCCACAATTACTCACGGGTTTGTTTGAATAAAAGAACAAATGAAAAACTACAGAGGTGCGAGCTTTGTGCTCTCTCATGCTTAAGCTTTCGTTGTTGCATTTTGTAAAGCTCCAGACAATTAACTGCAAAGCCAAGAAAAAGCTTCGCCCAGAACAGTAGCTCACACATGGTCCCTCGTGGTATAAACATTTACAAAACTGCCATGAAATTAACCACTAACAGGCCAATTTCACCTCTAATTGCAATATAAATAAGTAAATAAATCACTAACCTGATATCCCTGATGTTGCACTCCGCTAGTTGCTCTGCAGTTGCAGGCTGAAAGTTGAATAACCTTTTTGTTATTGTTGCTCTTCTTCTTCAAGTTCTTTTCAAAAAATAAAACGCCTGTTTTTATCAGTTGACTGGAAGCTTGCAATGGCGCGTAAGTTTGATGGAATTTGCGTCGCGCCGATTAGAAAAATTGATTCGGCAGCAAGGGCGATTGAGTGGAAAACTCGCCAATCGACGGATTTTGCATTTTACAGTCCAGTCTACGTCACTTCTTCTTGCCGACTGCCGCAAGTTCACAGGCGCTACGCCCGCCAAAGCTTTGTCGCCAAAAGCTCTGTCAGTAGAACTCCAGCGATCAGGAAAAAATACCGAAACCGTTATATTGGCAATTTGCTTTAAAATCAAAAGCTACTCAAAATGAGCTTATCAAATTGATAAATTTTGAAATATTTATAAATGCTAAAAGGCTCTTATTAAGAGCTTACTGATTTTTAATTAATTTAATCAAATTTGATCGTTGCCACTCCTTGGACTCCCCAAAACTCAACATTTTATATAATCTTGTTAAATACATCTATTTAATTAAAATTTTTTTTTAGAAAAAGAATTAAATTTGTTACAAAATTATATATATTTATTTTTATTTAAAATTACCAATTTAGAACCCATAATTTGTAAGCTCCAATATTTTTTCTGCCAAATCCTTTTAAAATAATAGAATGATGTCATTTATTTTAATAGCATGAAACAGTTTTAAAAGTTTACGTTCATATTTATAATATGTTCGTATAGCGTAACTGATTTTTCAAAAGAAGGTGCATAAATGATTTTACTCCTATACCTAAAGATTTCAGAATAACGTGAGTCATAAAAGCTGCAGCTTTAATATTTGATGAGAACTTGGCATAACTCAACGTAAAAACTGAAATATCGCCGCATTTTCAGCCAAAAATTAGCATTTAGATAGCACTCGGGCTTATCAATTTGAGGTGTCATAAATTTTCAACTTGGCTGGGCCGACAAGTTTTCCATGCACAGTGCGCACCCCAAACCACAATTAATTAAGAGTGTTAAAAGCTTTTCAATAAATAAACATACCAATTGCTGCAGCAGGTGTTGGCTCGGGTGTGAGTCGAAGCGATTTGTGGAGTGGACATTAATTACAGCTTTACAATTTGCGGACTGGCAGCATTCATTAAAGACATTTAAAAGCCAATCAATTGGCGGTATGGCGGTGTCATAAATTTCAATGGTCGCTCGGTCGCCCATCGGACGAAGAGGAAAACCCCTTGCAAAAAAGCAGGGGCGTCAAGCGACGTTGATAAGCATCCACTTGTCACATCACTCATGTTTGTGGGACGTCCATTTGCATTGTCTGTGCAAATTGGCAACTTTTTGTCTATCTCAATTGACCCGTTCGCCTGTTATGGCCCAGCCAGCCTCAATTTCCCAGGCCGGGCCTTGTTATATTGCCTGCCAAGAAGGCACACACAATAAAAGTTTAACAGCTTCTTTTATGATCGCGGTTTTTTCCCTCCATATTCCGTATTTCTTGTAATTTTTCACTGGCCAAATTGTCAATTGTCAGTGGCCAGCAGCCAGCAGTTGATTGCATTTTACGACCGACACTAGGCAGGCAGTATATGTATGTTATGATGGGCTTGATCTGTTTTCCCAAGCACAATTGTCTACGAAACGAAACAGAACCGACTGAGGAGTGAGTGGGCCGCATTCAAAGTCGCGCTCAGTCAGCATTTTAATTTCAGTCTGATTGAGCTTGGAGACCGACTGGAGATCGTGGAAGAATTGGTGTGTGCCGGCGATGCCAGACAGCGATAATTCTCGCGGGGCAGGCATCAATCGCATCAGCAGCCCGGTTGTGTGGTCTCCACACATTTGCTGTCCGACCGACAGCCGGAGGGCAATCGAATCGCTCGCTGGCAGCCGATTATGTGATTGGAATATTGACAATTAGGCGCTTACAAATTGATTTACTTGTAATTTTTTTCATGGCGCCCCTCAGGGGGAATTCGCTCGTTAAAAGTTGCTAATTGATGTTACTCCAAGTCGGCTAACAAATAGGGATCATTGTGCGAGGGTCGCAAGATGGGAAAATAAGATTGTTTTTAGAAAACCAAAAAAATCTTTGTCAGAAGTGGGATTCGAACCCACGCCTACAGAGTAGACTGCGACCTGAACGCAGCGCCTTAGACCACTCGGCCATCCTGACTCTTGGAAAGCCGGAAAACTGATTGAGATTAACAAAAACAATTAAGGCGTTACCCCTACTCTATCAGACAAAAGTAGGATGTCTTAAATTATCATAATATTCTCTGAAATTACCTATAATTTTAAACATTTTGGTTTATTTTTATAAAAAAAAGAAGAGTTACCTAATATGCTAGAAAATAACTGCTAGGGGAATGTCCTTAGTGTTTTGCGGAGACAACAAATTTAGTGAAAAGGATCATGGATCATTTGAAAGCATTTAGTTTAATGGCACTAAAAACTATGAGTTTTTTATAAAATGAATGACAATCACAGTAACCCCTTGGAAAATTCAGTTGAAGTTTACATTTTTGGGTAAAAAATAGGCCTGGAAAATTTAAATACGATAGGTTGATAAATTTACGAAAAGTTTTTGTCATCGATCTGAAAAATGCGTTTCGATTAAAGCTCCATTCCTTGTGAGTATAAAGAAGCCAAAAAGGGTAAAGCCTAAATGAAGCCAAAGTAAGATAATTGTATAATATAAAAATATACATTATAAAAATATACAAAACACCTATTTAAAAAAAATTAATTAAATAAAAAAATCTTTGTCAGAAGTGGGATTCGAACCCACGCCTACAGAGTAGACTGCGACCTGAACGCAGCGCCTTAGACCACTCGGCCATCCTGACTGTTGAAGTAGCGAGTGCCAGAATCGCCCCTGGTTCAGTTTCAATTATTTTTCTGGGGAAAATTCAAATTTTCTAAATTAGAAATAGTTCCTACCTGTATCACTAATTATTTGTAATTAAGAAAAAATAGAAAAACACGCCAAAAAAAATCTTGTCAGAAGTGGGATTCGAACCCACGCCTACAGAGTAGACTGCGACCTGAACGCAGCGCCTTAGACCACTCGGCCATCCTGACTGTCGGATGCCCAGTGACAAATGTCCAATTTGCAACACTGGCCCAACATGCTCTGACATAATTTGTGTATTGAAATGGGGGGCCATCGAGCATACGCCCCGTATTACACATGTTGGCCAGTCAGCGTCAGCATTAGCACTTTGAACTTGCTGCCCACACGCGAAACAATGGCAGCGAACGAGCGGCAGCCATTCCCGATGAATTATTGTAATCGGCGCCCCAAAGGCAAAGACAAATTGGCGGTCGGCGCGTCATGGAAAGGCTTGTAAGGTGTGTACCGGCCGACAGAACGACAAAACAGACATGAAATCAACATGCAGGCGATGGAAATGATAATAAAAGCGGGCCGAATCAGGTCAACGTCATACATCACAACACCGTGCAGATTGGCAAGTGTCACTTTTTTTATGTTTCGATATATATTTCACAACAAATGGCAGCTAACAAAATGCAGTCGATATCCATCAAAAGGGTGAGGAGCGGGCAAGCAAGCAATGAAAGGAGTAATTAAGCTGTAGTTTTCGGCCAACAGGCGGGCGACTGGCAAATGTCAACTATAGTATGTTATTTCGTGTAGATATGCGAGTGGAGTTCGGGCTTAAAGTCGCTTGACATTTCACACGCAGCTGCAGTAGCCGTCGGATCGGTTGTTGTTGCTGCTGCGGTCGCAGTTACTGGTCTCACGCACTTTCAATGCATTTCAATTAGTTGGAGCCGCTCCACTTTGACTTTGAGTGCCTCGAGCACTGGATATTTTCCATTTTCATAGACTGATGGCAGACACATGATAGGCATACGCGCGTATGTTAATTCTCGACCTGACAGCCCAAGTTAATTAAACTTTACGCAGCAGCCAGCCAGCCACCCAACAAACATGATTCTCATTAATTTACTGGTTAGCCGGCCTCCCTCCCCCTTCAATGACTGCTGACTACCTCAATCGGAGAGGATGGGAGGGCAATTGCACTAGCTCACGCATTCATTATGATTAATGATCCCGGACCATTTGGCTGGGCACTCTTCTATAGCCGATTGCCAGTGTGACCCACAAAGGCGGCGCGACACAATTTCTTGCAGTCCCGGCTCGGCAGAAAGAAATAGAATTAGCAAATTGCCCGAATGTCAATCAAGCGTCATCAATCAAAATTTGTGCTACTGTCAACTCGATCACAATGCAAGTATAAATAACCGGCGCACAGCGGGCGGGGAGAGGCTGCAACAGTTGGGTGCAGCTGAAATATTTAACTGGAGGTTGTAAATTACCATAACAATAATTCTGGCCAACTATGTGGGTCAACAATGGAAAATCCCCTCCCGGGCAAGAGGCAAAGCCCAAAGCCTGCGCCACATGTCAGCGGAGTTGTTAACACAGCTGCACAAAGGTCAAAATGCGAGGCATTGAAGCTACTTCAGGCGTCTCCGAGTGCCCGCATATAATTCGTAATCTGAATCTGAATCAAACGTACTTCGGATTAAGTTAGCTGGGAGATTAACAGCCGCTCGAGTCAAGTGCCAGATTACCTTGGTCTCGTCTTTGTAGAACAAATCGTTTAATGAAGATATTGTCTGGTTCTCGGCGATTAAGTCTGGCTAGGTTTTGTGGGTGGGGAAAACGCTTGAATTATTTTCCTCGAATGCCAGATGATAAATTGCTGTTCCAAAACATAGCGCAGCTAAACTGACATTCGTTTCTGTGAGCTGTGATTTATGGAGTTATTTTAATAACTGCATTCATATTTAAATTCGGATTTCTATCTCGATTTGGATTTATATGGCTTTCAAAAAAGCAACTTAAAAAGGTAATTGCTCAAAGAAACAAAAGAATTTACATATGTATAATATATGTATGAAAAACCTTATAATGGGGTGTCGAGTTTCGTAAAAACAAATTGGTATAAATTATCTAGTTGTGTATAAGAATTATTTTGGGAAATATATTTAACTTTTATTGTAGTAATAAAATGCTATCCAAAGGTAAACAAGACTCTAACACTCACCACCATCAAGACCTAAACAATACACTTTTAGGATTCTTCTTTAATATTGAACAATTTTTAGGATACAGCAATATTTTTAAGGAACTAAGATTGAGTGCTCTCTTTGCTTGAAAACATTTATAAATTCTAAATAGATAAGAAGAAATAAATCAATTTAAAATAAATAAATCTTTATCCGTTTTTCGCTTTTATTGTAACCCAAACTCGAATAGGAACTCCCCTTTATGTTTCAATTAGTCTCCGATTGATCCAACTCCAATGCCCTCAGTCAATGTTTCTTTTCAAGTTCAAGGCCAAGCCAGACAATAACCCCTAAAATATCAAATATACTCGTACATATATCGTAAATACGCCCAAAAAGGGGGCTGGGTCTAAGCAAACTGAAGACTTCGCGGAGCATTAATCAATTGTGGTTGCGTTCCCTCTTTTTGGCTTTGTGGCCATTTTGTCGCGACACTTTTGCTGCCAAATTTGTGCAAAGTTAATTAACAGGTTTCATTGTTTTGGGGCTTTGGCGGTGGCGGTGGCTGTGGCGGCTCAAGCGCATACCCACTTTGTTTTGTTACCCATATGTTTTGTATTTTTAGCGTTTCTTAGTTTTTTACGGAGGCAATAAAGCACAAAGTTACGGGGGCGGATGCGAGAAAGCACCTGAGAACGAGTTGCACAAAAAAAAGCCGGTTATGGAAGACACCTAATTAAACATGCAATTTGTATTTCTTCAGCATTTAAATATCTTCAAGATTCTTGTCTTTGCGGTTTGTTTTGGTTTTTTTCTTTTTGCATTTGCTTTTGTACTGCACGTGCAGGGGATACTCTTAGCTTTTGTTTTGTGTTTGCGTTTGCTTTTGCCCTCGCCCACGCTCTGTTTTTCTCGTCGGCTCTCCCGCGCCAATGTACTATGGCAAATTTAGCGATTTTGGTGCCCAAAAGTTGTTGCTCATGCCTTAGGGCTTAGACTTATACTTAATGGGAAAATTATGAAATTTTAATTATTTTGGCGGATTTTTATTTAACAATATGTGGTAAGCAGCTGATGTCCAAGTGTAACTTTTGGAAAATAATTGTGTGTGTTTAATAGGAGCTACAAAAAAATATGTATATATTTTCAAGAAAATATGTCAATAAGATGAACCTATAAGTATAACTCTCAGCTCGCAAAGTTACTATAACTTTTGATTGTTGCTGGCGTATATAAATGTAATCATGCGAGGAGAGCTGTAAATTTTGTTCAAATTCGTGCTAAAACTCCCATTGTACAATGAAGAAGCCGCAAGAAATGTTGCGCTCGAAACAGCCTGCACTCTCGCTCCAGCTCTCTCGCCCGCGCTCCCACGATCGCCGGGACTGGGGCTGGGGCTTTTTTAGCGCTGCTGCATTCACTCGCCGACGGCGTCGCAGGCAAGATCGGAGCGGTAAATAAAAAGCAACCGTCGCAGCAATCCGTCGGATTTCGTTAGTTGCGCTGCTAAGATTGCTTTTTGAAAAGCGAAAATCTGTGCGTTTTACAAAGTGTGTTGTTTACTAAAGTGAAGGAAATAAAAAAGGGGAAATTTTTAAATCCCAACCGGCCGTGCAATTACGAAATGCCGCGTGTGTGTTTGCCAGTGTGTTTGTGTTGTGTGCGTCTTAATTTTGGCTGCGCTTCCATGTGAGCGGCTATAAATACCCGAACAAAAGCCGAAAAACAAGCTAAAAATGAAATATCATCAGCATAACTGACGGGTTGATTGACTTGCCGGAATTTCTGCCCAGATAACCGGAGAAACAATCTGAAAATCCGGCCGCAGCAGCTTCCCTTTTGCTGTATCTGTAAAGTAAGTTGCATCCGCGAGCTGCACATCTCGAAATTTCGTGTAAACCCCGAAAGTGTATACAATTTGGGTGTATGTATTCTTCGGCGTCAATACATGGCCTATAAAAATGCCCATAAAAGTCAAGTCAATCAATGAAAGGGCAGCGGATAAATTACCCAAAAAAAGGCGCACAAAAAAAGTAATTTAAATGTTAAACACACCGACACAGGCGCGGAGGAGGCGCCATGAGTTATCACCTGCCCATCGCCTCGATACCGAAATTTAACTCGAAATCCCAATGGGTGTAATTTATCTGGGCGGCTGGAAAGTTTATTAAATTCAAATTAGATCGCTGCTGCCGCTGTGATTTAGCCTAAAACAAAACAAACGACACCCACACGCCCCAATGGGAGCCTCTCCGCCGCAGATGCGGAATTTGGCAATTCCGGGAAGCATGTGTTCCGTGCAATTTGTTTTGCCTTTGGCCATTTCCATTCCCATTCCCACATGTTTTGTTCGCCTTTTCAATTTCAATTTCCATTTCACTTGATTGAAGTTTTGGCCTTTTGCACATGTTTTTGTTTATGCCATAAACCGGGAACACGCACACGGGCGAATATTTATTTACATTCAAACAGTGCGAATGCTGCTTTTGGCCGCAGACAACTAAAAACTAACCGAAATAGCCGCAAAAATAAACAATTTGATGGGGCAAATGGCAAAAAAATAAGCAGCAAGGCAAAATATAAAATCTATGATTTGTCAGAAGTGGGATTCGAACCCACGCCTACAGAGTAGACTGCGACCTGAACGCAGCGCCTTAGACCGCTCGGCCATCCTGACCCTTGCAGCGATCGCTGCCAGAAAATTTCCCTGAATGGATGAAGGTTTTTCCTTGATTCTGGTATTAATTTGCAGGTGTTTTTCTTATGTAATTAGCTGTGTGGTGTTGGAAAAAATTTCCGAGTGGGAAAAAAATTCTTGTCAGAAGTGGGATTCGAACCCACGCCTACAGAGTAGACTGCGACCTGAACGCAGCGCCTTAGACCACTCGGCCATCCTGACATATGGGATGAGCGGTCCCAATGCGCCATTTCCGCTTTGCTTGCTATAAAAGAGATGTTTATGGGAAAGCAGCACACTATAATAGTGTGTTATGCAAATGGTCAACTTTGTGGAAAGCAATTTGAAAAATATGAATTAAGTGAAACACAGCCTGTGTTTGTGGCTAATTGGCTTGGGCGGTAATTTGCCAGCATTTGCCAGGAAAGCCGATGGGGAGCCAACTAAGTAACGAGCAGCCGTTTCACGACGGAATAATTGCACTTTAAATCGATTCGAGCAGCTGCTTTCCGGTGCACTTTGTGCAAATGCCGACAGTCTGTTTACACAGTCATTGGCGAGCAGATAAATCTTATCTCCCAGCCCGGGGTCGGCTTGGAGACCCGCCCGATCGCTCGACTCTGAACAAAAGAAATCGTTCTGGCCTTTGCGGACTTCCCAAAACAACCAAAAGCGTAAATGGCTAAAGAGGTCAAGACCTCCTCGATTCGGGCCAAAAGCAAAAAGCCAAAAGCCCGCTAATAATAATCCGGCTGAAGGGGCGTGGCCAGCGGCTTGGGAATGGGAATGGAAACAAAACCGAACCCTTCTCATTAGGGCAGCATCGGCGTCTTTTAATATTTTGTATTATTTATTATGATTGGTAGTCAGAAGCTCACGCAGCACCGCATTTTCCTCTTTATGGTGCTGGGAAATGGATATTTTAATGAGTTTTGCCGGCCACTTGACGACAGTTTCCGAGGCGAAAGTGCGGGAAACTGCGGGAAACTGCTTGTGGTGGGGAAAATGTGAAATTAAATTTTGACACCGCTCAGAAGGAATAGACACGGGCATTGTTTATGCCCAGCCTTTGACTCGGTGCCGACATCTTCATATCGCCGGGTATTTTCAGATACACTTTTAGATATGCCCCGAGACACATAGCTCTAAACACATCTGTCTGCGGGATTGAACGTAATTTGCATTTGCGCATTTTTCCCCTAATTATTTGTTTATCTTCGGAAAATAACCAAAAGGCAAAGAAGCAGAACTCAAAACGAGAAAATTGGTATCCAGAAATGCCCTGACATGCAGCAAAGGAATGTGTGTATTTGCCATTGAACTTGTTGGCGGCTTTCCTCCCCCCCGGATAAAGTAATGTGCATAAACAAATGCGCTTGGGAGTCGTAAGACACTAAACCCCGTTTAGTTCCAAGGCAGTTCGCACTTGATAAGTTATAATACTCATTTATAATCGCTGAAAAATGGGTCAGACGCAGCGATCGAGTCGAACAGCAATTGCGCACGCATTTTTTTATGAATTTAAAATGCATCATTTATGGAGGAGAATATTTGCATATCAAGTGTTGACATTGCAGAAAGGTGTTGGAACGGGTAATATAAAACTGACACCATTTATTGGCCAGCAAAACGAAGTGCAGTGTGCTTTTCTCTTTTTCGCTTTTCCGTATTTGTTTGTAAACAAAGAAACTCGACGCGACTGACACACTTGGATTGGATTCTGATTCCGATTCCAATTCCGATTCCGCCGTCGATTCCAGGGCAGCAGCTCAATGCCATTTGGCTGGGTCAGTTCTCTTCTATTCCACATAATACTTATGCCTACTATATATATTTTGGCTATATAAAATAAACTGCGAATGCAGGGAATTGCGCAAACCGACTGCGTCAACAATTGGGGAGTGGGAATCGAAAGCATTTGCCGCACACAAGGTCTGGACGGGTTTATCAGTTCTGTTTCGAGTGTTTATCTAGCGTGCCGGGTAAACCTGTATCCATTAGTAGCGCGGATACAAACAAGCCACCTCCTCACGGTCAGCCGTTTGATGAATGACTTGCCACGGCGCGGTGATAAGCCGTTTTGCGGCACGCCTAATGCACTTTAATGCCCCCTTGATTACCCAATATCATGTGAATATCAGCCAAGCAAGTACACTAAGGCGTGAGAAATTGAGCTGAGAGGCCTTGCACCCTACCCAAAAAACCCATAAATACTGCCAACAATGATGAGTCTAAGAAATACATTATTGCTTAAAGGTAATAAAAAATTAACAAAAGCAAAAAATCTTTGTCAGAAGTGGGATTCGAACCCACGCCTACAGAGTAGACTGCGACCTGAACGCAGCGCCTTAGACCACTCGGCCATCCTGACTGTTAAAGTAACGAGTGCCAGAATCGCCCCTGGTTTAGTTTCAATTATTTTTCTGGGGAAAATTCAAATTTTCTAAATTAGAAATAGTTCCTACCAGCATCACTAATTATTTGTAATTAAGAAAAAATAGAAAATACGCAAAAAAAATCTTGTCAGAAGTGGGATTCGAACCCACGCCTACAGAGTAGACTGCGACCTGAACGCAGCGCCTTAGACCACTCGGCCATCCTGACTTGCGGTGGCCAAGAGTCAAAGTTCCATTTGAGCAAGCGGCCCGCACAGACAAATCAAAGCAAACAAACAAAATAAAATTGCTTTTGCAAAGAAACCCATTTTCCGGAATTTTAGCTGTTCCATAAATCGCACCTGTAGTTCATTGGCCGGGCAGCTTTAGCGGTCATAGAGCAGGATCAATGCCCGTAAAAGTTGAAATGTGCGAAATATTTTGGGGATCATTATTGGCGGATAATCAACTCAAAGGTATCAAAAGTCCAAAGGTTACGATAGATATTAAAAGGAAGTTTATTGGTAAAACCCCAAGGAATTGGGGTTCCAGGATCTGAGGGCATACGAGTTCAATATGCGCCAAGCGCGACAACGGGAAAATCAAAATACAATGGATAATCCTTTAATTCACCAGACAAGGCTGACCCGTAAGCCATACAGGATCTTTCTTGGGCAATTAGTAATCTTCTTGATAAATTAGAAAAAGAAATGATAGCATAACAGTTTCAAGTTTTCGAGGTCAATATTATATAGCGCTAAATTGGCAATGTTTTATTTAGATACAGCTTATTATACCGCGGATGATTCTCCTTGGCCATCGTGACTGTTGCAGATTCCCTGCTCTTCCTACGAAGCCTCTGGCAGTTGGTAATACTTCCCAACAAACAGTGTGTCGAGGGGATGCATGTGATACCGGAGACGACAAATCCTAAACTCCATGGTCGCGGTGTTATGGAAGAAGGTGTGCCACTTCTTGCGGCACAGGCTGGTCGCAGTCGCCTCAAAGATCATCGGGAAATTGGGCGGCGAGACTTTCGCGAAGAAGCGCTTGGTCCTGCCCTTGCGGTTCGGGAACACGGTGATCGCATACCACTTGAAGTGCAACTCCGGCGTGATGCAATTGCGTCGAATGGGCTTGAGCAGCGGTGTCATTTTGAGGAAAAGCAGAGACCTTATGCGGTTCTTCTCATTCTTGGTCATCTTCTTCTTGCCTGGAGCTTTTATGGCCAAACGTTTTCCGAGTTTGTAACTCATTTTTGTTGGAAATTGAAACTCCTGCTTCTACGTCTAAATTATTTTTGAGAATGATTCGAATGTTGCTCCTAGACAGCAGGAAAATGTTAAACTCAGGGCCACCTTAGATCCACTCAAGTCTGAATTTGACATTTCAGGACTTGCCAAAGTGATTTGATATTAATGAAATGCAAGTTAGAGTTGTCAGCTAACCAAAAAAGAAGTCGAGATGGCAGAACCATTTATCATTGCCCGGCCATTGACACGCCCCGTCAATATCAATAATTGCTAAATACGCGCCATGATTAATGTCTAGCATCTCTGGGCGATCGGGGCATTGCAACTCCAAAGCGTTCGACTCGCTCAATTTGCATAATTGCAATTTATTGTAAATCCGTGTGCAAATATGCAAGAAATTCGCAGCTCTTTAAGGCAAACCAGAGGCCGACGGCTTTTCACGAATCGCGCATTTGGATTTGTTTAATCTGGCTGTCGGGCCTGACTGTTTCTGTTGGCTTTGGCCGTATCTATCGGTCTGTCATATGCAAATTGCACTACGACTTCAAAGGAAAATCCCACTAATTGTTGCCAACCCCTGAGAACGGACCGAAACTTTGTTGTTATTCCGTGTCAATCGCTCGGCCATCAATCAGCGTGTGTGCACTCCAACGGACGTGGCTGCTAATTAGTTGTCAGCGAAGCCTCGGAAAATGTCAAGTCTCAACTGGCGAGCGGTCCAACTGGGTTAACGATTTTGTAATTGATAAATTGCCAATAAATTGAAGGGATCGATGAATGGGTGCGAATGCAAGTTTCCATATTCCGCTGCTTTTCTGAGAGACAGTTGCGCGTCAGCCCCGCTAAATATTTTTGTAATTTTCCCCATGTGGCATGATAACCTATGGCCTGTGACCAATTATTTGTTTTTCCATTCAGCGGTTTTTAATACATAATACCTATTGATTTTCAATTGCCACTATTCAATGGGTATTTGATTAACAGTTTCCGGGGATTCACGAATAAATGAGTCCTTGCTAGACGTTTTCCTAGCAAGTTGCTTTGCTCCTTTTCAGAAATGAATAAGACAATTCTGTTGGAATAATAAAAAAATTACAAATCCGAATATTTAAAATGCTAATTTAACTTTTTTTAGCCCTTTTCCCGCCCTATTAAGGAGGGTTTTTAATGATATGTTTAAATATATTTTTATATCAATTGTTTACACGAAACCTTGGAATTTTTGACTTTAAGTGTCATAAATATTAATCTACCGACCTACAAAATAAATTTAAATAAATGAATTATACCAATTAACTGTCCTAGACAAAAATTAGTCGCGAAAGATTGTGCTAAGCAAATTGTACATAATTGCACATTTTACCTTGAATCCCGACTGAGATTTTTGTATTCTTTTTTAAGGTAAAGTGATGCCTAACCCATAGAAATTAGTAGGCGAAAATTGAATTTCCCCAGGAATATTCAACCCCAAACACCTTAACCGAGTTCAAGGGCAATCGCAGCTCCATTGCTCAACCCACTATTTTATAGAGTCTAGAATCTAGACAAATAAAGTCAGGGCCACAGGCTAAGATTCATTCTCGTTTCCCAGTAATTTGAGTAAAACGAATTTCGCAGTATACGGATGCCCAAACATGAGCGTATAGTATGTATTTATTACAGATTAACCCGCGAATTAAATGGCGTGTGGCTTTTATGGTCGCCGGTCCCACGCAAAGTCACGAAAATTGAGTGTAGATTTCTCGTTGTCGGAGAATTCTCACTACATATTGCACGTAGCAATTCTCAAGTTCAGTGGCGGCGGAAAATTTGTAACCGAGGTTATTGTTTTGTTTCTTTTTGTTCAAAACTCAGTCGAGAGTGTGGGAGGAAGAGTTTTGGTTTAAAAAAATGTTGGTTGACTTTTAAAAGAGTCAACTAATTGGGCTAAATAGCTTTGGCAGATGAGGTGTTGCCTGCAATTTTTAACGCAAGTGGGTCAAAAAGAAGAAGCGGGCACTTTTGCCATTGGCACGTTCCAAGAAACTGCAACAACAATGAAAAATCTGCCGACAGTTGTAAGTTAATTTATTATACGCTTTGCCGCTTTTGTTTACTCACGCATGTGGATACATCATATATAATTATGCAATCGCTGCAGTTCGCAGAATGAGCTGCAATTCATTGATAAAAGCGCAAAATCAACAATCGAAGCAGGGATAAAACAGCACTGCGAGAAAACTTAAAAAAAAAACCCAAAGATTACGAAACAACTAGGGAATTTACATGCAATAATTACAATTCATAAATTATAAACTAGCTTCTTTATCAGTATAAAAGGTCTTTAGGAAAGGTATTATTAATTTGACTTTCCAATGAAACAGGTATATGCTATAACTTTAAACAATTCAATGGCTTGGAATTTAAAATAAAATTGCATTTATGCAACAGTTCAGTTTATATTCCAATTATGGTTATTTATTATTATAAATTATTTGCTGTTAATGTCGTATAAATCAATGAGCGTATAAATCATTGATTGGTTATTTTATCTCTTGTTTTAAACACAACGGTTCGTATTCAATTAATATTGAGTTTAAGATATTCTTCATAGACAATGCGCATCTTCAGAGTCCTGTTAATGTTATTTATATAAATATTGATTTTATGCCGAGTGGTGTCCTTTAACTTTTATTTAAACACCGATTGTTTACTGGTTATCTTGACTTAAATAATCATCACATAATTTTGATTTTCAGATTTTCATCCTATATTATTTAAACCCGAGAAAATAAAATAGTAAAGTTGAATACAAGGAATTGCGAAAGCAAAAGGAGACTTACAGAGAGATTAACAGAGGCCGCAGCATAACAGCGCCAGCATAACAGCCATGAACTCCCCACAGCTAGTGCACAGTGCGGCGCAATCTCACCACGGCGACGGAACCGATCCGTCGTTGCCAGCGTCGACTTCGACTGCGCAGTCGGGGCCGAATAAGTACGCGCCTGGAAGACGGCTAGCCGCTCGCCAAACTCTCCGTCTCGCGATTCCCAAGCAGCATCCCCCACAGGGCGGCGATCCCTGCCACGCCCCCCACACGGTGGGCGTCTTCCGGCACTCCCCATCCCAGCTGCCCCCCGCGCCGGTCCTGAAGCGGAGCACTTGCAGCACTGGCAGCAATGGCGGGATTCCCAAGTCGGCCTCCCCGCTGGAGTCGCATCACCTGCCCAATGTCACGCCCACCCGGATGGGCTATGGCGCGGGGGGCAGTGGCTGCTCCAGCGCCTCCTCGGCTGCCAATTTCCTGGGAGTGCGCAAGCCCAGCATGACCCTCAACTCCTCGGACATACGCAACAACAACGACTTGTTCGCCTTCCCCAAGGACATGTCGCCGGGCATGAGTGGTGAGTGCTTCTGGGCGGAATGTGAAATTATTTATAGCAAAGAATACCCCTAAAGATCACTCTCACTCGCCGCTGTTCACGGACATATCCTCGGCCAACAGCAACGGATCGCCGACGTCGCATCACCACCAACTGGGAAGACTCTTCAGCCTGAGTCCCTCCAGCATCCGGAGCTACGGAAATGTGAGTACGAGTCAAGAATACCTCTACTTGGGGATATTTTACAGGGTGATTTGCTTAGGGATATTTAATAGGAAGGTTTACTTGGGGATCTTATATAGAAAGATTAACCTAGGGATCTTGAAAAGGTTTTAAAAGCCATTTCAATAGGAGAGAAATTATAAATACTTAGGCATCTGGTTTTTAAAGTTAGTTATACAATATGCATATATTTGAACTCGTTAAAATAGTAATACAATCAAATAAGTAAGACTTAGGATCTTAAACCTTGAAAATATTTGGAATTGGGAAATGACTTATTCAATATTAGATTTTAATGAAATGAATAACAAATAATTATCAAGTTTGATGTGATATTTCTCTCTTTAATTGGTTAAATTTTATTTACTTGCTTTTCCTTTAATTTGGGATCTAAAATAAGAAAAGGAAAAGCCATTACAATGGCTTTGATTATATTACAATTTAGATTCTAATTTTGATGGCGGATAAATTCTTAGGTTCGCAACTCCCAAATAATTGTATATGAAAATACCTTGATACTGCAATCACGCATACGCCCCATCTGCCAGTCATTAACTACTGGGTGGCGCTGAGCCCTAAGGGCTGTATAAATTCACACTCGCAATAATTGCCAATGGCTATTTATAAATGCACTCGGCGAGCAAAGGTCATGACTCATTTAAACCGAGTCTCAGGCTTTGTTTTTCGTCCTTTAACCCCCGCGAGCTTCCATATATGTAGTTCCTCTCTGATTATAGTTTAGCCAGCACTACAAAAAACTTATAGACCCTAAATTTAATTTAAGATTACCTGGGGATATTTAAATTGAATCATAAACAGGTAGAAGTTTTGTGAGTTATTACCTTTAAAAAAATGTATTCCCCTAGCCAGTCAATCAGTCAAATTTGCTGCTTAGTGCACTCACCTGGCCAGAAGCAAACCACGCTGAGCTTTATGGTGCTATATTTAAGCAAATATATACATAACTCACACCTCGCACGCGACCCTTCCCGGGAGTGGAACCACTCCCTGACTTGGCGACTTTCCTAAACCAGCTCCGGGCAGTTATAACTCTCTCCCTAATTCCGCCTCTGTTCCCTACTAAGCCCTATGTATCTGAATATGTAGGTAGGCAGAAAAGAGCGTCAACTTAATTAATAAATAACATTTAGCACGTTTTCAAAACAAAAGTGGGGGGGGGGAGGAAGAGGGATAGGGACAGGGGCATGGCGTGAAAGCGGGAGCAAGCGAGGCAAACGAGCCCGCAGAGTATATAGCGTTAAAACCACATTATTGGATATACCGGCTATGAATAATCGGCATTTGGCGTTGATTTTTAGCATGGCTCGTGCGTCGTTAAACAAATTTCTCGTTAGCGAAAGTCACCCTTTCGCGGGTATGCCGACTACACCGAAGGGTTTGCTTTTATAAAAAACTTATAGTTGCTAACTTATAGTTGTGGTTGAGTATTATAGATGCAATCAGGTTGCTGTGTTCCCTGATCAATAGATTGGGGAGCCAACAACCTTTTAATTAAGGAAAATACCAGATGACCCATATATTCGGGGGCATTACAAGCTGCCTGATAAGGTGACCAGCTGACTTGTGCAATATTTGATAGTACTTCTCATTATTACTAGATCCTTCTTTTGATTAACGAAAATACATACAATTTACTAGGGTTTTTTGTTTTTCGGATGGCCTTGTTATTGCATTCCCCTCACGATCTTTCAGGGTATTCCCATGGCCATGTTTGCCCAGAGCCGATCAATTAATTTCTTTCTCCCCGGCGTTCTTAACTATTTGACAAGCTCTTCGGCGCAGGCAAAAAACACAAAGAACGTGAACGTGAGCGGCTGAGTTGTCGCCGCAAGAGATTGTTGTTAATATTATGTGAAGTTATATGACAAAGACCGGGGAATATTAATTGCCTGGGCTTGTCCGCGGGAATCTTCCCGGCGAGAAAGAGCCGACGTTGCGTCGCGAGAGAGCCACGAAAATCGATTGGTCCGAAGGGGAAGCCCGGGTTCTGGGTGCCGGGGGAGGGGGGAGAGGGGGGCAGCAAATAGTGGCAGTCGAAAAAATACAAAATACAAACAAGTCAACCCGATGACGGCGGGCTCGAACAAGGGGCGCCGGGGTGCGGGTGTTAACATTATAAAGCTCCCCAAAAAAGCAGCAAACACACAAAACGAGAACGCCAGAGAGCATGAGGGGTATGAAAGCTAACATACTTATAAACGGACGGACAACTGTGTTTTGGGTCTGGCATTTTGTGGTTTTCGGCAAGAATTCCATTTTCAGTGTTTGCTGAATTGAGATGCGCACCGGTTCTGTATCTCCGTATCTTCGAGTCTCTGAGTATCTTCCAGTCTGGTCTCCCGTCCCTGGTCCCCGGTCTCTGATCTCCCGGAACTGTGTGTGTAAATATTCAAGTTTAATTGTTTAGTTAGACACTTGGCTCGCGGAAACTGTTGTGTCAGATCGTGTTGAACCCCCGCGCGCAGTTGATGTGAAATCCGTATAGCATGGGCAACCGTTTGAGCGGCTTGTGGTGCAAGAAAACAACGTTGAGTATAACCCACGACCCAGAGTCAGAGCCAAAGCCAGCGCCCAAGAAGCCGAGCCAGCACGCTTCCGGCGATAAGCCCCCCGGAGACGCGCCGAAGCCCAACCGGAACGGCAACGGGAACGGGAATCGGAATCGGAGGAAGTCGAGCGGTTCCAGTGATGGTAGAGGTATCTTTCGCAGCGTGCGACGTTTATCTCTGACCAACTGCGTCTCCCGTGATAACGCTAACAAAAAACCAATTGCCCCTGTGCCAGCATCGACGAATCCAACAAGCGAAGCACCTGAACCCCAGGGCATAGCGACCATCGAACAAACCTACAGGGAGCTGACCAAGCAGAGCCGACCTGATCTCGATTCCAACATGAAAGTTAATGCACCCCTCATGCCCACGGTCAAGGTGAGTGGTAATAGTTCAGTTCCCCCTCGGAATGCCGAATTCCACGCCGGGCAAGTCAACAATTATGTCATTTGAATAGCAATGGCAATAGCATTATACAAACAGAAATAGATACGCTTGCCGCAGTAGAAACAAAGGCGAAACTTGAATTATTTTGATATGCTACTCAGTTCACGGCCAAATCAAAACAATCCGTGGCGGAGTGGTTTCGGATTTTCGGATTTTCGGAGGTGGTGTCATTAGCATTTCATAGTTTCACAGGTGTGTGTAAATGCGGATGCTTGTAAGGTGTCGCGATCGGGATTAGCCGCAATAATTTATGACTCCCAAGCCGCTAATTGAGATTGTAAACAAGAGTCTGAGCTTTGGCTCTAATGATGATGGCATTTAGGCAGGCAATTGGCCAAGGGCTTGATATCTTGTTAGCAAACAGCTCGATAAACGACGCATTTTGGTTTCTACAAATAAATAACCCAGGTACTCTAATTGGACAAGCTAATAGGTCGCAAAGATAGGTAAACATGTTAAAAACCAAAACTGGCAATAAACATTCTCTCAATAATGTTCTAAATAAGTTGTATTTGTCTCTTTTTAAGCCATTAAGGGCTTTGTGCTAGATTTCTGCATAAATGCATCCAAAACGACAAATGAATCACTCATTCTAGGTTGCGCATGCTGTTGGGTCATTTTCTTCCGCCCTATTGAGTATAAGGTACAGTAAAGAATGAGTGCAGTATTTTTAAGAACAGATCACTACTGTACAGATCTGTCATGCTACAAATGAGTACAATCATGCAGAAGTCTACTTTGTGCCTCGGTGAGACCTTTGTGGCAATGTTCTGTATTGAAAAATAACTTTAAAAGGCGATTACAGGGAACGGCGTTGCCCCAAGAGCCCTTCGGCGGCATAAATTACTTAAGCTGGAAAAGCAAAAACCCCAAAAACCAGTAATTCAACCCATTCCCTTGAGCATTCGATTAAAAGTGGCATCAAGGAATTATTCCCCCCTCGACAATACGCAAGTGACCCAATTCCGAGTCACAAATAAATCACAAAAATCCAGAGACGCAAGCGAGAGAGTGGAAAAAACGTGTTAAGCACGCTTTGCATATAAATAAATAAACAATATTTGGGGATGGCGGGGAGGGAAATGCATAAAAATCAATTACGCATGAAAATTCCAATCGCGAGAAAATAAACGATAAGCCCCGCCGGTCTACTGGGCATGCGTGGCTTGGCACAGGAAAGGGGCGTGGCGGAGAAACTAATTCTTAGATGCGAATGCATCCGCCAGATACAAGGCTCCCGGCTCCCACGTTGGTGACTCAGAGCCGAAGAGCTCTTCTTCGTTGCCGCAATCCGATCGGTGCAAGTTTGCGGCTGTTTTGATACGCGACTTGATACACGACTCTCCGGCGGATGAGTCAGCGGCGTTTTAGGCGAAAGCAACTTCATTCATACTTAGACACAGATACAGTGGCCAGGGATTGCTGGCCGCGCAATTGCTGAGAAGAAAAGTCGCATTCGTTTCGGTTTCAAGCATGACTCAGTCGAAGGACTTGACACTTCATTAAGTGCGGATATATTGAAAAATGTCTTAAATAATTCCCTCAACGCACTCACAACAGTTTCAAAAGAAACTGGCACTGATTTAGTGACTAATTTGCTGACCTGAATAGCGCGAGCATCTGTATCTGAAGGATGCGACAGATATGTGTGAACAGCTAGCGAAACGATGATGAATTGGCTCGCAGGAGTTGCATAACACTTGAACGCAAGTGACCTTCCTTAATGGCTCGGTTCAGCGTAGTATCTTGCGGATACAGATGCGAGTTGTAGGTGGCGCAAGGCATTCTGTTCACCCGGATTTTTCCTCGATCGCTTTGCTTGTTTTTGCTCCACTCTGGCGTTTCCTGGAAATACGTAAACCACCCGAAAAAATCGAGATGTATAAACAAATACGCAAATCAATTAGAGGAAAAAAACAACGCCAAAACACGCAAAAAACATGCTAAAAGATTTGCGCCATTGCAGCGCACGTGTGTCGAACTCATATCAATTCGAGATGATTGCTGTTTGTTTAGTCCGAGTAAATTAAACAAAATAGGCATACAAATAAATACAAATGGTAAATATAAACAATGATGCGACCGCTCGAGAAGCTCAATGGCTCAGTGGCGGTCCGTTCAAAAGGGGGAAAAGGTGAAATCTATGAAAGATTTCCGCGAAAAATTCCTAGCAAATCATTGCCAAAAGCCAAAATAAATGGATGTAAAAACACAAATAACAAGAAATCAAATCACATTTGCTGCGCCCCAAAGCAAGGCGAGCAAACAACTTGTTCGGAAGAGATCACTCCCCCAGTCTTCTCTCTGAATTCTCCATTTCCCTCGCTCGAATTCTCGCTCGCGTATCTTTTGCCCGGCCTGCCAGCCACAAGATACAATTGCCTGCCTCAGTCTTGTGTCGAACAGCACATCGTCGAGTCGGAGTTCGCAGCGCGCTATCGAAGACAACGACAAATGTTGAAAATATAACAAAAGCAACACACAGTGAATGCCTTAAAAATAACAATAAATTCGTTGAATAAACGTAGAATTGTGAAATTAAAAAATAGAGAAAATGTGCCCGAGCGATAAGTCCAAATGAAAAGTGCGTTACCAACCGATGAAGATATTTATGTGGCTATAAATTAGTGGGAGCTAAAAATAAAATACTATAAGCGGCGAAATAAAACAAAATTTGTCGTCACACATGTGACGTTTGAGAAACAGAAAAGCATGTGGAAAATGTGTGCAATTGAGTTCAACAACAAAATTCTAGAAGTTTTTTTTTGTATTTTAATTTGTTAAAATTAGCACCAGATAAACGTTAAGTGAGAGCGTGTTCAATTCTCAGAATTTAAATCAATTTCATGAATCGATTTGCAAATTTGCATTTCTAATAACCCAAATTAAACGGCACAAACACAAATCGGGACAACGTATAATCTGCATAAAATATAAATATAAATAAAGTCACAAGTTTACGCACAAAATTGAGTGCACAGATCGTAGAAAATTCAAGAATAAATCTCCATAAATTGCTAAATTAAATAACCGACAAGTGGGCTAATAAAACGGGTTAACAACAGAAAACCAGTCGGGCCAGCAACCGCAGCAGCTTGGAAAAGCTCGAAAACCACAAACTGAATTCGTTGCGTAGGCCAGGCTGTGTCGCTTTGGCCGCAGACAAGAAATCAATCAGACAGACGCCCACAGTCGGCCAATTCATCGGCCAATCCGCATCCGAGTCCAAACGCCGATTTAGAGGCAACGGCTTTGGGCCAAGCCAAAAGTGCAACAGGAAAAGGCCGTTAGTGCAACGCCTTTTGTCAGAGCCGCTGCCAGCGGAAACTCATTAGCCAGTTACATGAGCAGGCAGCCAGTGAGCCAGTGGCTTGGGGAAGACACAAAGAAAACACAGGCCCAGCGGAAGTGGGGAAAACCACAGCACGTGGGCTTTCCAGGCACACATCTGTCGGTCGGTATCTTGTGTGGCACTGCGTTTGCATGTGGGCTTTGAACTTGTCCCACGCCCATAGCCGATAGGTGTGAAAAACCAGACCAAAGTCGAATCGAGTCAAGGTCCGACGGCACAGAAAGAGGCTGAACATGTCATTCGCATCTCAAAACTACAATATTCATTTGCATCGGCCCGGTGGATGCCCCAAAGAGCCGATGGAAATGTCTGGAATTTTGTGTAATAAAGGGCGTGGAATTTCCAGAAAGGGCTAGATTTTATGGAGCGTAAAAAGATCGTAAGATCAGTGGATAGAGGTTGCTTTGGAATGCACATTTTTGACCAAAGTGAAATCAAAACCTGGCAATGTGTATGCGGAGAATGCCGTGAATTCTGGACAATATCTAGCCATTGAGGGAAGGCGGCACAATCGGCCACGGTTATTGTGTATCTTGCAGATACATTTGTCACAGGCACTGCCAGGCACGAAAACCTGTTCTCCGGCATTTCTTCTGTAAGCCTTTCCCGCCTGGCATGTGTTCTTCTTGTGAACTTCTGGGGATTGGGGATCGGGGATCTTTGTGGCTGGCTGGCTGGCTGGCTGGCTTATGGTTAACGGTTGCTTCGCCAAAATCAGACAAAACGCCAAAGAAACACACACAAAATGAAAATAATCACAATAAAGCCCGAGCACAAAACCAGATGCTTGTTAATTGTTTATGCGCTACAGCGAAAAATGCCTTTGCCGAATTTCAGAATGCGATTATGCGGATAAATTACACTGTTTCGGTTGATTCCCTGCCCATTCTGTTGTTAACCCCCGTCGGAATGCTAATTGTTGAGCTTGTTAATAATTATATAAATGAAAAATGTTTTTGTTTTGGCTCCTTTGTTGTTTTGCGGCTAAGAATTCCTAGGAAAAATGCCAACGAACCCCCGCACAGGCACAGCGGCCCCATAAATAAAAGTGAATAGAACGGAACAGACCAGACCGTGCCAAAGGAAAACCCCTCGCGGAAATCGCAGTGTTTCAAGTGAATCGGATTCTGTTTGTTCGATAAGCCCCAGTGAAGTTAAACGAGTGATTAGCCATGGTCGTCACCTCGACCAGGAGTCCGCTTCTGGCGCAAACACAGCCGACGAATGCCCCCTCGAGTGGCAGCCACACGGCAGCCGCCCTGCGCTCGCGGCTCCACTATCCGCGGCACTATCAGGTAAATTGTCAATCAAAAGTCCCCTACCCAGACCCAGACCCAGACCCAGAGCTAAGGGTTTAGGGTCGCAGAGTCCATTAACCCCGTGCCGCCCGTCGCCGCTTAAGATCAACCAGACGGCGGCGAGTTACCTTTCTAATGGCCAGTGGTCATTCTTTGGGAGCCGCTGCTACCTATATGAAAACATCTTTTTTTATGATCTGCTTTCTGACGCAATGGCATTCGGTCTCACAAACTGGTAATGACTTGCCATGCACTGCGGGTGGAAATTCTGGGAAAATGCAAGGTTGTCTAGTTAAAGGGAAATCAGTTACATTCGGTGGGAGGGTGTAGAACATATCTATTGATTAAAAGCAATCTTAAGTAGTTTTGCTGGCTAAATAGCTGAGATCTTCAAGCTAGATTTTTAAACCTTTGTAACCTGTTTAAAATTTTACAAAACGCACTTAGTCCAAAAGGTAAAACGCATTTTTATCGGTGCTTAATGCCGCGCATTTAATGCCCCGCGGCAATGAAAATAAACATAATTTTAAGTTCTTCCAGCACATTTACGTACATTGGCAAATTCAGAGAAGAAAACAATATACAAGCCATTAAAATTACCGGCACATAAATCGAACAAAATCTGGCTATTTGTTTATAATTAATTTCATGCGGCTTTTGTTTATGGCGATTCAAATGCGCCGACAGGCAGTGCGTCAACTGCAGTTGCCCGAAGGGGCTTTACAACTTGCAAATACCAATTTAATTTAAGAAACGTTTTCCGAATTTGAACAGATGCAAAATCAAACCCGCAACACATCTGCTAATGTGCACTTTCGACCTAAGACAAGGGCCCTCTCCGCCAAGATTGGCTAAAGATTTTGTTTCTATATAAAAATAAAATTGTATCTGCTTATATATAGCCAAGATCTGGATCTTTGTTGTGCGTCTTTTGCTGGCGTTCTAAAGTGGAACTGAATGTTTTATTTCTGTAGTCTGCTTGCCATTGCCTGTTGCTGGTTGCTGCGGACGGCGTCGCCTTTGTCTATATAATGTAGAAACTACATAATTTGATTTCCAGTACGTGCCTCTTTTGGCCTGCCTCACTGACTGGCGGTGGCGGCGGCGGCGCCGTTGACGTCAATGGGGGAACGTAGACTTCTGCCCGAGATCGGGGCATCGTTTTTCTTCCTCTCCTCCGGTCGTTGCTCATATGTTGGGCTATCTTTTGGCGCCCCTTTCCGTCTGTTTATCGGATAAGTTATGGGCAGTCTAGTAACTAAATTTTAGTTCCTTTGCCCGATTTAATTGGTTGGTTCCCTGCATGTTTGTTGTTACTCTATAAGTCTTTCACAAGCAACGAAAAAAAAACACTTAGATAAGGGATAAGTATTTCGAAATACATATTGAAAACAACAAAATAATGCTATAATTTCCCTTATTTTAGACCTGCTTTGATGTTACATCAATAATGCTGTTGATTTAGTTCCCCATTTGCATTCATTCCAACATAGTTTATTAGTCAGTCCAGCGATTTCTTTATCATGAACCGAGTCAATTAAAATCCATTTTCCGAATGGGCGTTCATTTAATTTGCGCCGACTTATGCACCAATTTTGTAGATGCTTTCCAGATAGCGACCGTGGGTCCGGTTCAGACACATATAATTTATGAATGAATTCAATTAAGATGCTTTTCCTCCCCGGGGAAAACCCCAAAGATCTCGCACGCTCCACTTCAATTGCAGCTCAACTCAATTACGAGATGCGAGGCGAAAACACAAACGTGTAGACAACAGGGCGAAGCCTTAATTCAAATTTGCAACGGCTCGGGAATGAGAGAACGAGTAAAATAAAGGGTGATCCCGCGGGTGCAAACAAAATATCATAAAATACTAGTTATTTGCTCTAAGCTCCGATCTACTCCACTTGACTCTTAAGAGCAGGAATTATTTTGCAATAAAATATGGTGCACTAAATTTGGCTACTTTTCAAGGTGTAAACCAAGACTTATACCTAAATTTAAGGTAGTACATTAAACTATCGTAAGCGTCATTGAAAAGAAATTATTTACGCTACTCAACTACTGTATAATTCACTAAATTTTTAACCATGTAAGGGTTTTCAACGATCCATTGGGGTCATGAGAAACAAAATATTTACTCTGCTCAAAAGAGTATCTTTCACTGGGCTCTTAGGAGTATAATCTTAGTGCCATCATCCACTAATTTGTTTTTTCAAGGGGTAATCCAAGTCTTATACCTATTCTAAGTATTACCAATGAGCGAGTACGTAACGCGGGTTTTGGCGTCGTTAAATTATTTTCTCTCTCCGCCGACCCACTGCTCTGGTCTCTAAAGAGTATTATTTATCAATATATTCTATCCATATTTTAACGTTTAAAGAGGTAAAACAAGAGTTATACCTCTTCCAAGCCTTACGAATGAGCGAGAACGTAACGTTTGGGTTGTAAACAATAAACAAGAGCAACAAGCAGCGGAAAGCTTTCTCAGCTGGCAATGCTTCTCCGCAAAGCCCATTGCTCTTTCCGGCTCTCTCGCCCGCTGGGGCGGCAAACACAAACAAGTTTGCTTTGCTCTGCTTTTGTGCTTTTCATTCAGTTTTCGTAACTCAGTTGTGTTCGTCGCCGTCGCGCGTGCAAAATCTGAAATCGAAATACGATTACCTGATTACTGATTTAGAATTCGCATCGCAATCGGGATGGAATTATAAATCAACCGATTGAAGATCTTAATTTATTCTATTCAACGGGATACCATAGAAATATCAAAAAGAGTAGAGTGGAAAGCTTGAAAGCAGAGTGAACTTGTGAAGTGAAGTGCGAAAATGTTGATCGTGTGAGGGAAAAGGTTTTCACCGAAAACAAAGGTAAAACTATGCGAAAACAAAATATGTGTTATCTTAATATAAAAACATTCCCTGACTCATGGTCGACATAGAAAAGTGATGATCTTGCTGGTACAATAGATGTTACGACTTTTCAACCAGTTTCTCCTGTTTGATAAGTTCGAAAACGGCATTTCCCTTTATAGAACTAAAACCTGAATGAAATGTTTGAATATTTCATCTAAATGTTATTGTAAATTTTAGCACAGGAAGTTCTGTTATAAACTATTCCACAGAAAATACATAAAAAACGTGTTATTGTTTATAAAAGGCGCGCACACATTAGCTATTTTCCCCCCCCTTCCTGCTTCAGCTGCGATGGGAAATGTATCTTATAGATAGTTTTGCGTAGTTGTTGCTCAGTTTCATGGTCGATTGGGTCGATTATGCTTTCTGATTGCACTAGTACCCACACCCCACCGCCACTACTCACATATGTAGGAACAGAACAGCCATTAAAACGATATACATTTTGGCACTTTTACCTCCTCCTCGCTTGGCACTTGGCCCAGGTGAAAAGAATTTTGCCAACCGGTTTGCGGTTGGTGGGTCGCCCCCGGGGCACAGGTAGAAGGTAGTAGAGCACCGTGTCTACATAGATATGTGCCGAATGTTGGTGAAATGTTTTTTCGCCGCCGTTTATTTATGGCTTATCTCTGCCACTACACAATTGTTATCGAATCGCGAGCGCGACAAACTTGTCCAAAGACATTGGCCCGGCCCACGCAATCGGGCAATCAAAGCGCTGTTGCCACCAAGCCGCCAGCAGGCAACAGCCAAAAACCAACAACCATAAGCCATCGGCCAAAACAAACACACCCCGTTTGGCTTTGCAGGGATTGCAATCTGACCCAGACCGACCCGACCCCGCCAAAACAAAAACCGAATCCCCAAAGAAGCGTACTGGACAATGGCAAGGATAAATTCAATTCCGAAATGCGTCATTTTTGGATAGTTTAGGGGGCAGTAGTTTTTTGGGGTAGGGAATGGTGTCATAAAGAAAACAACCCTTGACTTAAAGCTCTCTTGGAAGATAAATCGTGTTCCTTTTCATATAACTTATATAATGTAATTGTGAATCACTTGCAGTAGAGCTTTCTTTGATGCATGAAAGATATGACAACGCAAGTGAATCAATTCAACATAAAATCAAATTTTTGTCGTTTCAGACAGTTTAAGTCTGCATTTCAAAACTTAGATAGTGCGACGCTCATATCAATCATACGAAAATCTCTTTAAAACTTGACTTGATTGCTTTTTGTGATGAAATAAGATATTTATCTAGTAAATGTTTTTATATCCATCTTGTGGATAGTGTCTGTTAGTTCTACCCCTTTAAGCAATCCCCTCGGTTGAGCTCTTGGCAGACCACTCAGGTGATTCAAACGCCCACGCATTCGGCTAAATGTAACGTTAAATTTGAGGTGCATTAGATTAATCTCAGGCTAATGAGACAAATTTCAGACAGTTCTAATTGGCAATGGCGGTCGCGACGATCGCTGGGTGCCCCAAAACAGCTGCAGCAGCTGTTGCAGCAGTTGCAAGAAACCGAGAAACAATTCTAGCGAGATATGCAAATGCAAACACAATAGCGCAGGCCTTGCCCTTGAACTTGTGCGGTTTTCGAGGTATGCGCTTTGCTTGCTTTTCAATTTTCCTTAGCCGATTGCTTTATCTATCGCCCGAGCTGAATAGTCAAGCTGAATAGAGAAAATTGAGTTGAGCGGAAATGCCTTTGACTGGCAGTCATCGCATAATGTGATATTTTCCCGCTTAATACAATTTTGCGTTCCCATTCAGCTTGCTACGTTTGCGAGCTCGAATTACGAAACTCGTCCCGCACTTGGCAGGTGCATCAGCGACAAATTATCGCGATCCGGGAGTGGAAAACTGCAAGGCGAAGGGAGACGACGAGCTGTGCGGAAAAGCTGAGGCGGTGACAGAGACTGAGACTGGTGCTGGTGCTGGTGCTGGGACTGGGTCGGAGACGAAAGTGCAAAAAGTGAATTACCGAGAGTTGGCTGAAATAAGTGCACTCGACAGTGAGCTCTAGAAGTGTGTGTTCTGCTCATCTGTCAGCATAATAGGAGCTGAGTTGTGAAGGTTTGCAGTCGTTAAAAGGTCATATTTATGGAGGAGTCTTCCAGAAGCTTAAGGCCTTAAATCAGGGTTAATCGATGATCGAATAAGTACAAATCGAAGTTTGCAAATATAGTTTAAAATTATCGCTGCAAAGCATTGTTTGGATTACGTTATTGCCGTATCATCATGACGTTTCCACTGACATCTAATTTCAAAGATTGTTGAATACCTAAACAGACAATTTCAAAAACGCCCCACCTATTTGCAAAGCATTAAAATAAAGTATACTTTTTACGAGGCAATTATCTTAAGAGTGGAACCAATGCATGCTCTTTTTTCGACGGGAAACTCTTTAATAGTGACTATTCCGGGAATCGAGACACTTTATGTGTACTTTTCCCTATTGTTTACTATTGGGATAGGGCTATTCATCGACTTTTTGCACTCACTGTTTGCACTCACTTTCGGTTTGTGTTTATCGTGTTCGCCCACGCCGACGGCCTCAACCTACGACCTGCGACTGGAAACAGTCTCTGTTTCTGTTGCGCCCCCAGCTTCAGATTCAGATTCAGCTTCATCTTCGTCGTATTTGTTTTTTCCCCATGCCGCATCCCACATGGGCTCCGGGAGTTTTGCATTTTATTTTTCTTGCTTGTTTTACTTGTTTCCCATTTGAATTTCGCCGCCCTAGAACAATAAACTTGCTTCATGACCAAGAAAATTGTAAATGTGGTTAACAGTCAAACGGGTAAACGGGTAAGCGGGCAAATGGGTAACGGGCAACGGGGGCAGGGCAAACAGTGTTTTGGCATTCATCGATGAATGCCAGGGACTAATTAAACAATAATAAAACGCAAATAAAACGACAATAGCGAACATTTTATGGTGTTGCTGCCACCCACCACACATCCCCGCGGCATCCCCCTGCCGCAACCCTTGCCCATATCAGCAGCCCCCAAAAAATTATTGTCACGAATACATTAAAAATCACTCAACCGTTGTCTCGTGTGCCAATTTTTGTTGTAGCCATTGTCGCTGTCGGGCCCCCATGGCCCCGCATCTACTCGTATGTATGATTCTTGCAAAAATGCCGTCCCACCAATCATCCCCCTACCTTGCCCCAGCCCGCGACACTTTTAAATGTGGTGTTCATTTAAATCACATAAAAATCAAACAAAAACGCACGCCACAGCCAGTTGTATTTCTGGATATTCTATTACGGGTTCTGGTCTTTGTCTCCGCTCTTTTTTGTATGTTAATTGATAAAGTTTTATACCTTTTTAATGAAATAGTCGAACGAAACTGAACCGAAATGAACCGCAAATTGAATGCAAATCCCGAACGAACGGTAACCTTGAAGCGGTTTTAGTTTCGGAATTTGTAAATGCTCCTCAAAAATAATACATTGATAAATCAATAAAACTTTGCTTATCAGCAAGTTTAAAATTTCCGATAAAATATGTCTTAAGTGCCTTGAAGTGTCAGGGTACTGTGGCGACGGGAAAACACCCTATATTTTACACCATTTTAATTGCATTAATTTAATGGACTATAAATGCCTTGGGCGGGCTGAAAATTCATTTATATTACCACAGGAATTCCTTCGATTCGTTTTGTGTTTCTAAATTTTCAAGCAAAATAAAGCCATCAGTTAATTTATGCAAAATGGTCATAACTCAAAGCGACAGCGGAATTTTGCTTTAAAACAAAACAAATAGCCATACAAAATCGTTGTCGTTTTTTTCTGGTTTGGCTGATTTGACAAATGACAAAAATAATGATAATACCAGTAGCCATCGGTTATTGACTGGGGCAGGGGGGGAAACCACTATAGACGTGATTATTATTGTCCATTCCCCCCGAAAACCCAAAAACCCAAACAGCTGTAAGCTGTCATCGTCTGAGATCGCAGATCATGCAAATTAGTTGGTCATTGGATATTAAGAAATTAAAAATTCATAATTTTTGGAGGGTTCGTGGAAAAGGCATTCCTTGGATGAGAGGCGTTTAATTGAAACTTATGAGGGGAAAACAAACAATTAAGCGATCTTGAAATACCAAGAAAATGCCCATTTGCCGCGTTGGCCGATACAAATGAGTTCAAAGAACTTTATCTCGCATGCAAAACCTTCGGGCGGCCACTAAGGTCAGCCAGCATATACAATTCGGCTCAAGAATAGGGCTGAGGATCCGGTCGGGGCCTCGGGTTGGGGTAATTAAAGCCAAAGGACAGCGTACACTGGTCATGACATGTGGCAGGCGACAGGCGCCACACGGCTATGGGGAAATCGCGTGTCTTGGCCGCTCCCAGCTGTGAAAAATGGGTCGCGCGTGACAGTCAAAAAGTCCGGGCAGGGGGTCAGGACGAAGCAGAGCCGGCCAAATCCGGCTAAAATCAATAACAAACACGCAAATACTTAAGCCCCTGTTCAGACTGAATCAGCGAATCAACAAATCCGCGCGCGCTCTTAAAGATATTTCGCCAAAAAGCGAAACAGACATTCAGTTATGGCCAACGCACAGAAAACAAAATATGGCCAAAAACACTTGGTAACACTTTAAGAGCGGAGGCAGTTACGAGTTTACCTTATCAAACAGATATTTTGGTCAATTTTCCGTATCAATTTGTCATAATGTCATATTGGAATTTAAAAGCTGATATAATTTGGATTATATTAAAATGATTTAGATTAAATTCGGAAAGAAACTCGGCTGCGTTTTGTGGGGCCGATTGAAATGCGTCAACGATTGGATTGAAAAACGCTCAGCATGTAAGGGGCTGCCAGAAAAACAACAGCGGTGACTTATCAACAAGTCGTGTAAATAATGTCAAATTGTAGCCAAATAAAAAGTGTTTAGGATGCGATTAGCATTCCCTGGGCTGACGGCTTCTGCATACAAATTGCCCGAGCAGCATGCCAAGTGCGATAAATCTTTTCTCAAATAAATTAAACGCGATCCAGCGTATATTCTTACCAACAACATTGATCAAAATACCAGTTTTCATCTATTGGTTTCGTTTAATATGGGTATAATGCACTTTTAAGCAGTTACATGTCGTTTGTTACATTGATTGTGAACAGCTATATTCCTATATACAGGCATAAAAAGTTTCGCGGTAAAAATGCAGTAAAAAAGTATATAAACATAAGGGTTTGTTGCACAGCAGCAGCTTATAAATAAAACATAAACAATAATAATACTTAACATAGGCAGTAAATAACCGTAATTGCACATAAAGGAACTTATACATATGCACAGAGTCGAAAATACTCGAGCGAGTATGCGGAAAGTACAAAAGATACAAGTACATGTAGAAATACAAATAGTTATCACACACATGGTATAGTTGATCGACTAACACACACTTATGTATATATAGAAATGTATATATAATCCTCCTCGCTGCTTATTTATGCCTTGATTTTGCGCCCCATTTTTTGCACCGCATATTTGTGTCCCTCGCGTCCTGAGGAGCCACTTCCACCACTGCTTCCGTGATGGTGCGACTTGTGCTTGCCCAGGCCATTGGACTTTGTGCGGGTCTCGAACAGGACATCGGAATCCGTCTCCGATTCGGTCAGCGATGTGTTCCGAGAATCTGCGGTCATAATTTGCTTAATTTTAATCCTTAAAATGCCAGCGCTTACTCACAATTAGCTGCCTCCTCATCCTGGTTGCCGATTAATGCATATTTTTGCACTTTTTGGCGGAGACGCGGTTTCTTCGACTGCCGGCAGGCGCAGGCAATGCCCCAAAACACGCCCGACAACAGCAGACAGCTCACAATGACTCCGACGAAAACATAGAGTATGGACCAGTCTGGTAACGAGAAAAAAATATATATAATCTTGGCTTGTGGGGCTAGGAAAACACCAAAACACCAACCGCAATTGGCCTCCTGATTGGCGAAGAAGAACCCAGCTGATGGCATCCAGAATGCTTCGCATATGCAGGCTCTGGTGGTGGGATTACAGCTCCCGTGACCGGAGCAATTGTTTTGGCAAATTGTGGTGCGTATGTCCACAAAAAGGGCTCCCAAAATCGAGGCATCCTTCTGAAGTTGAGCCCTTAGTTGCCGCTCCACATGCAGTCCATCCACGGGCTTCCCTTGGCCATCGTTCACATAGAACACCAGAACTGCAGCTTCCGTATGCAGGTCGTACTTGATCTCCCTGACTTGGATTTTGTTCTCATCTCCCAGCAAGAGTTGCAGCTTCTGAACCACCGAATCCAGCTCGGATTGGGAGAGCACGGAGATGCCCATGGGCAGGGTCATTTGCACAAGGTACATCAGCAACGGATCCGGATGCACATTCACGCTGACCGTATCCGAACTGGTCAGACCCTGGTCATCGCTCACAGTCAGCTTGAACACATAGCGTCCTTTGACTAGATTGGTTAGCTAAGGTTGCGGGATGATAGGGATTAACGCAAGTTGATGTGATGTCCAATATAAACTCACAATCATCACTGGTTGCTTGTCGGTGTCGGACACAATGACACCGGCCGCCAAACTGTTTTCCTCGCGTGTCCACACATACTTGACCACCGCCAAGTCGTCCCAGGACTTGGAGCCATTGAAGTAGATGGCTGTGGCCGGCAGGGTTATGCTGTGATCTCCCCCAGCATTGGCCACAGGCGCTGCGTTGCGCTCTGAGTAAAATTGCAAAATTATTGATTTGATGTGAGTGATAAATAGTGAAAAATTGTTCACCTTGGACAATCTTCACCCAAGTGGTATCGGTTGCCGTGTTATTGTTCTCATCGGACACACTGAGCTCAAATTCATAAAGTCCTAGGGTCAACGAAGTGGCATTAGCCATCTGGAGAAAGGAACCTCTTAAGTAATGATACTAATCAGGTTCAAGGGCTACGCACCGATGTGTTTGCATTCAGAATTACGGCGTTGTTGGGTCCGCTGAGCTGCCTCCACTGATACGTTTTAATCCCGATGTCGTCCTTGGAATCGGAGCCATTGAGAAGCACCCAATTGATGGGCAGACTAGTGGTCTACGAAATACAAGTGTCATTCCGAAAATTAGTTGAGATATTGTATCAAACTTACTGTATTGGTTCCCGCCTCCGCAACTGGCGGGGAATTGGTTGGTGGCTTCACAAACACATGCACCTGAGCCGTGCTGGACTGGCCACTGCCGTCGGTCACTTTGAGGACAAAGGTGTACATGCCCTCCTCCAGATTGGAGAGTTGGACGTAGGGAGTCCTCGTGTTCTGCATGTCCACGGCTTTGGCCTCGTCGCTGGCATCCTTTGTCCACTCCCAAGCAACGATTTCGTGGTCATCCGAGCTGGCTGTTCCGTTCAGCGTCACATTGTTATTTGGCAGATAGAGGATTACAGCGTCGCCGGCATTTGCCACTGGGGCGTAGTCGGTTTCCTTGAGCACAGCTATTGTGGCCGTCGTGGAGTTGGTCACGTTATTCGAGTCCGTTACGGTGAGTTTGAACGTGTAGTTGCCCGGCGAAGTGAGGTCCAGCTGGAGGGTGTTAACCTCTGGCAGCACGGGCTGATAGCCAATGGGTCCCGAGATCACCTCCCAGTGCCAGTTGGTGATCTTGTCGTCGTCCGTGCTGGTGCTGCCGTCCAGTATTGCATTGGTGGTCGGCTGCCGGATGATCTGCTCGCGGGGAGAGATGATCACCTGCGGTGGCTGATTGATGCGGTTCTCGGGAAGCACAGTAACATTGGCCGCCGCCTCGCCAAAGGTTCCGTTGTCCCCGGTTACAGTGACTTTGAACGTGTACAGTCCCTCTGAGAGGTTTGACAGCTTCACCTTTGACTTGCTCTGGTCGGAGATGGTGCCATTCATCGGCCCCTTGGGCTGCGAAATCAGGGTCCAGAGGTACTTGTACTTGGTGTTGCTGGTCTGCTCGTCGGGCACCGTAAACGCCGCCAGGGTTACCTCCTGCTCCGGCAGTCGCACCTCCTTGGACATCACCGACACCACAATGTCCTTGTTCTGGTCGCTTTTCGAGGGCGAAACGGATACCTCCGGCGAGTTCTCACTGGCAGCCGTGTCTTGTTGTATGGCCTCGTTGCTGGTCAGGTAGGAGCTGTACGGAATGGCCGCCATCACGCACTGGCGCTGCTTGTTCCACGCAAATCCATTCGGGCAGGTGCACACCCCGCGCACAGCATTGGCCTGCAGGGGCACACACTGCTGCGGCGGCGGGCATCGATTTTCCAGGTCGCAGGCGGTGAACTTGGAGTTCTGGTCGAAGTAGCCCAGGTCTTCGTTGGCCAGCACATCGTTTTCGTCCGGCTGGAGGATCATTTGATTCATTCGCTTGTCGGCCAGCGGGAAGTCTTCGTCTTCATAAGCGGGGGACTCCTGGAGGGACGAGGGAGAGGGATTATCGTGCAAAACGCTTTGAAAATTATCACGGATTAACTCACTTGATTGCGTGCCAGGTAGCTCAGTCGCCGTGGTTGCTTCCAGAAGTTGAGGGCTGCCTCGTCGTAGGGCAGAATCTCGGCGTTCTGCTTGGCTGCCTCGGCCTTCAGGAGCTGCGGCCAGGAGACATCGCCCACGGGATTCACCAGCACCATCTGGACCTTCTCGTTGGGCAGGCGCACCCGCTGCTTGGGCAAACAGGCGTCGTCGCTCTGGCAGCGAATGTGATAGCACTTGCCCTTGAAGACCAGCACCACGTTGCAGGCGGTGGTCAGGTTGCGGGGCTTCTCGCAGCAGGCCTGCAGGCAGTTCCACAGGTAGGCCTCCTCCTCGATGGGCTCCACGCTGTCCGGCGCGGGCTTGAACTCCTCGAAAACGCCCGACTGCTGCTCGTCCCTGGGCGTTGCGTTCTCGAAGACGTGGCGCAGCATCCGGGGGCACACTCCCGCCGACTGGGCAGCCGCATTTTCCGGGCCCTCGCTGTGCTTCTTGGCCAAAAGCAGAGCGTTTTGCGTTGTAACACCAGTGACGTCGGCAGTTGCTGACGCCATCCAAATGGCAAGCGCAAGCCAGCTCAAAACACGGTCGCACTCCTTTGTCATGTTGTGCTTGTGGGCTTAGGTTGTGTACTAGCGCTCAGACTAGAGTTTTATCCCCAGCAAACACCAGCAACGCGAGTTTTTCTTCTTTTTCGCCAGCGCACAACAAAAGAAAACCAATGCCACAGCAGACAGCTGATTTATGAGCAGTGTTGTAAGCGACCTTCTGCTGGAAGGGGAGTGTTGTAGGTGGGCGTTCGGATACGTTTGAGAAAAACGCGAAAAAGCTTGGCGGGAAAGCTTTCCCCTTTGTTGCTTGGCAACCGGCTTAGCGGTCTGAAAAACTCATTTAAATAAATGGATAATATTGATTGAGCCGCGGGGTTATAGGTAGGTATTACACATGCGGGTAATAGCATAGAACATGAGCATCAAAAGAAAAACGAGTAAAAAACCCCGACTGATGAAATTCAAGGTTATAACTTTTCAATCGGAAAGGTTTTAAGCAATCTACAACAACTAATCGCATACTTCCACAAGAGATTAAAATTTGAATTAAATAAATGTATTCCTAATTCTGTTTAAGCTGAGGGGTATAGATGAGGATTACGTTTTTATGGAGAATGATGAAAACAAGTACAAATTGAACTACTATATTTTAACTGTTGGCACTTTAATACTTTTTAAATAACAATAAAACCGGATTCCACAATTTCACAAATAATTTCGCAAGAGCTGGAAATCTGGTTAATTTTAGTCACCACTCCTAACTAAGATGGTATATCCGTAGAGGTTTATTTAAATTTCGTTTTGCCAAACCCACAAGTTTACCCGCTACTGTGTATTACCATATATAGAGCCCGTGCTGCCCACGCTCCCTAAATCACACACCCATCGGCCACATTTACTGATTTAAATAAGTCATAAACACGGCCCACGCGCCAAATAATTTCGCAAATCGAGGAATAGTATCGCAGAAAAATTAATTACGTCTCAGGCGAACGCGGATAAATCACTTCATTGTATTTATGCAAATTGTTAATTGCAAAACAGGCAAAGGCAAGACAAGGCGCATAAATCAATTTGCATTAACCGATACGAACCAGGTTGCGAAAACAAATCAATGCTTGTTCTGGGCTTCTTCGTTTGGTTTTGGTAGGTGGGTTTCGAACAAAAACCTTTTGGTTAATGAATTTATCTCACCGAATAATTTTCATGGCCTTGTTGCCTTTTTTATGGGCAGCTGTTTGTTATCTAAAGCTGATGCATTAAGTGAGCAAATAGAATATTGATTACAGTCAGGGAGTGTGAGGTACACATTCGGGGAAAGAAAGTTTGGGAGCAACCGAAATAAAACTAGAACCCAACAAAATATTGGATATACAAAGCGTTAAAAATGTAGGAATGACACACGTTCAGCATTATGCCTAATTTGTTCAACTTGTAAGCTACTAAAATTCTGACAATTGTGTGGGATTCCAACATTTCTATTTATTCTTCATTTATCGCATATATGTGCATATATATATTTTCACTGGAGGCATTGTGTGCCGAGATATGGCAGTACAAATGCAAATGCAAATTGAATCTTTCACTTTTTTAGTTCGTCATTAGTCACTTGAGGGGGTCAGATTCCTTGCCTTATAAGGGAAAAATTCTCGCTGATAAGCTCGTTTTGTCAAGTGACTTTTCTCACCCCTTGATCTTCTCGTTTTCCCCGCAGATGACAGACTTCTCGGATAGTTCGCCCAGCGCGGTACTGAGTCCAGCCTCCTCTCTGATCGAGAATTTCCACAAGAAGAACGGCTCGCCCCAGCCCACAGGTACCACCACAACCACCATGGTCTCGCCCGCGGCCCTGAACGGATCCGTAGTGGGCGGAGGAGTGGGTGGTGTGGTGGCCAGCTCGGCCAATGGCAGGCAGATCAACACCAGCTCTAGTTCATGCAGTAGTCTTAAGGAAACCTCGCACCAGTCCACATCCACTTCGCAACAGGTAAGCATTATTTTATTTGTTATTTTCACAGGAAAATTCCCTAGGGCTTTGTATATTATAATGTTTGAAGTATCCCAAGATTCCGATCCGTAGCGCAACGCACTCAAGAGCTCGATTAGACAAAATAAATTCTGACGCAGCTCTGGTCATCAGTTGAGATATCGTAACTATACGGCAGGGAATCGGAATCTGGCATAATGTGGCTATTTTTATAGCATTACTTAAGGAACCCCCTAATCGACTGAACCATTCGGTGTTGTTACCATTCCGCCGATAATTCTAGAGGTTAACACTTGATAAAACGAAACTGAAAATGCACACGGCGATTCCCTTCTGTGGCGAAACCTGCCCCCCAATTCCTCCATTTGATGCCCGCCGATTAGATTACCCTTTGGAATTTCATGGAACCATTGGCGACGCCACGGCTGCTGGGCAATACATTATTCACTTATTTATTATTTGATCGGCTTGATTGAGTTATAGCTGTAGACATAAAACCCACTCAAATAACAATGCGAGTGGAGACGCAAGGCGATGGAAAACGTGCCAGAACAAGTGTTCGACAATTTTTTAATGGGCTGTTAACAAGTTGTATATGCTATTTTTATGATTCAAGCAGATAAGATAGGCATAGGGTATTCACAAGAATTTGCATAGCCATCCACACGTTTTTATCTACAAGTTTTCCCCACTATTATGTTGATAAGGAAGTTGCCAATCAGATAGTCTATCACCGGTTGACTGTTCTCGTTAGCCGAAAATAGATACTGACCTATTTGAAAATTCAATGAATGCCTTCAAAAATAGCCTCTGATCGACTGGAGGCAGACAATGGGTAATTGTGTCGATATGGGTTCATCAACACTTGACCATTCATTTGTTGGAAATAGCCCCTGACCTGAGCGGCTTGTCTTCCCCCATTGTCTTTTATTTATTGCACTATTCTGTGTCTGCTTACAATCTAGAATCAAGATTGTGATATAGTTTCATCTAATATATTAAAAAAAAGATGACACATCATTACAAGCCACTAAGGAACTGGTAGACGTAGGGCTGTAGAGATTTAATATGCTTTATTTAAATAAAAATAAGAGAAAACGTTGCCAACGCAACTAAAATATGAATCACAGTTGTGGGGAATTATTACTCAAATATAAAATGCATAACAATTACAAAAACGTTACGGATGTACCTGAACCTGTGTACCTAGAAAACGTAATTTGGTATATGTAACTCTAGTTTCAAAACCCTTCATTCCGGATTGATAACCGTTTAAATTCCAAATTAGTATTGTATTTTCGCATTGATGTATCTAGCCAACACAACCGGCTGTATGGTAGGGTATGGGGCTATAAAAAATGAAAACACACTTCCACTTCCACGGCAATCTCTTATTGACTCGCCTGAAATGGGAAGCTGAGTCACTTGCCGGCAGCCGGCGAAGTGTGCCGCTGCCATTGAATTTCGACGTCAGCAGCCGCCGGTGCTGCGCCTCTCGTTTCAAAATGTGCTTGTTTTTTATATTTGTTCATATTCAGAGATTCTGTCCCCGTGATTCGCGATCTGTGTGGCTCGCGCTGACATAGTTTGATTGCCCGACTGTTTGCTCGTTATCTGCTTACATCCTGGTTGCGATTTGATTGCCCGTCCAAGTGGTCCAAGTTCAGAGCACCAGCAAGCCTCGTTGGCAGCTGATTGTTATGTGATTGCCTCCACTTGATAACTTGAGAGATCACCAGAACCAGATTCCGCCTTCAGGCCGCACACCGTCGAAATTCATTCACACTCAGGGAAATACAAAGAAATATAAACTACCTTAGGGTTCGGCGAATCGATTCTGATTTGTCAGTTCTCAATGAATTGGCTGGCGGCGGTGACAATTTTAGTTTTCTGAGGAAATGGGCTTTATTTTAAATGGGTTAGCTAGCCAATTTGGCGATATGATTTCCCATTCGCAGAAATTTCTGAGGCGAATCGAAAGAAATAATATTATGACAGGCACCAAGAAGAAGTATATAAGAGATATATTCCTTTTTTATTGATATTTAAGTTTACAATTGCTTATAAAGCATTTATATTCAAACCAATCGATTGAAACCACAAAGCAAAGCTAATTTGCTGACTAATTATACACAGATTAACACCCAATTATTTAAATATTAAATGAAAACAAAACAAAGGCTATTGTACGAACCCCTTGCCACCTAATAAATACATATTGGTAGGTCGCCCCTCTCCTCCGCGCGTTTGTGGTGAAAAAAATCCCGGGGTAATCAGAAAAGTAAACAACGAAATTGAAGTGAGCGAAACGAGATACAATCTTCAGCCAGCTCGAATCTGAAAATCGAATGGAAAAAAGAACAACGAATCTACAAATCGGACGCTAACGCGAACTGAGAACGCGTTAATTAGAGAAGCCGAAGCTTCTAAAAGCTTAGACAAAAACGTGAACAGAACTCAGCTCAGTGGCTGAATTATGGAAATGCAAATTATTCACAAGCATAAATTAAAGATTAAGCTAAGGGAAACACGGCAAAAATAAACACACCCGAAGCACACACGAAGAGTTATTGTGCGGGGAGAGCCGCCCAGACTTGTATTTACAATTTGATTTCCTAGAATTCCTCAACTAGCCAACTCACACACATACGCCCTCCCAAGTATCTCTCTCGCTTTTATGCATTGTAAAAAAAACGTGATAAATAAGTATGTTTTATCCAAAATATGCCATCTCTTATTGAAAAGGATCCTTAAGAATAACGATAATTTAATTACATTGAAATTGACATAGTGCTCACCTGGCGTATACGTAATATGGGAATTGTAACATTGAGTTTATAGAACCAAAGAGCCACAATTTTTGTCAAAGATTGTTTAACCAAGGTGTCTGCTCTTATCGCTCTTGACCACTCACAATGATCACCTGATGGGCAAATGACTGCCGTTTTCTCACTGTGCATCTTGTCGATCGCACTTTAAAGTGACGCGAGCAGCGCTGTGGCAGAGGTAGAAAAAGCTCACGACAAGCTCCCACGCTGCCTTCAGAGCTAGAAATTCCGTGGTCGACGCTCATTTTTATTTTAGTTAACGAAACGAACGAACCGAACCAGCGGCGCGCTGTGAAATTCAAGAAATACTAAGCAAAACACTCGAGCGACCGAAGCGGAAATAATTTTGCTGTATTCCTCTATTGCCAGCGTGTGTGCCGTATAATACAAACTATTTCTTTAGTAATTTTCCCCCCTAACGAGTACCGAACGAAATCAATGAGCAAAAAATCGTGGGTTTTTTGCCTGTTAACGAACAATTAAACGAACTCTCTTTGTTATCAGTATTTGCACAAATAAATAAAATAAAAGCCAACAAACCAACCACCAACACAAAAACGAGCAACGAAAGTAGTTAAATACAAACGAGAACGCGAAAAGTCAGTCAGTGTCGAGCGTGAAAAGTGTTTGGGAAAAGAGCTTAGATCCTGTTGTACGGAACGAACGGAAATCAAAGCGAAAGTGTGGCGGCCGAAAAGTAAAATCTTTATGAAAATATTCGTGTTTCATGCAGCTGTGTGTGCTAGTGCCTGATAAGCCAGACCCTCATCCCAAGCTGATTATTATATACCCGTATTCGCATACTCGTATGTCCGATCTAAGTGCTTTATCAAAACGTAGGCGTATACGTAATATGAAACTCAATTGAGTTCAACGGAGTTCTCCAAGAAGTCGCCAACACTCGGCTGGGGCATTTTAAAAAGGTTAGTCCCTGCCGATGACTACCGTACCTTAAACATCATTGTGATAAATTAGTGAATGACGCAGAGGACGTAGCAAGGGAACACACGAACAAAATAATACAAATAAAACACAAGCGATATCTAATCTTTCGATTTCATGTCCAAGCCAAACTCCAGCGCCCCTTCGCACTTGTAGGGAAAATATTTATTGATCAGTGGGTACTCGAGAGTGTTACCTTACCGATAAGTTTATGTCAGACTGAAGTAAAGACGGCGAGCGAAAAATCGAGAGAGGGCGCGAATTGTTTGTCATTAGCTATGGCCAACGCGGCCAACACGGCGTATGCGTAACGTCCATTCAAACCGCTCTCGATTTATGTGTGTGCCCATGTTTTATTGGCCAACCAACCACCAGAAGAACGCCTTATAAAACCGATCGCTGCCCACACGGAGAACACATTCAGCCGATCAACTTGTTTGACTTTTGCGGCTTCTTCTTTATATTGTGTCTCTTGACACAAACCTGGCCAAAATTAGATTTGATTCGTAATACGCGAACATTTGTCAAAACGCTGTTAGCTTAGCTTATTTTTCGGCAACAAACCATAAATAGAAAACTGTGCTCCTTGGGTTTTTCCTAGAAATTTGCTGTGAACATTACAACAAAAATGGGCAAGCTAATTTATAAAAATTTAATAAATCACATTTTATAATAAAACAGAAACTAATTTAATGCTGATGAGGGCATCGTCGAACCTGACCTAGGGTCATTGACTTGAGTGAATAGCACCATCTCAATTAAACGGGTAAATTTCTAATCAAATACAATATATTTTGCTGCCATAAAGCATTTGGTTAATTATTGTGGATTCCAGATAGGGGCCGATCTATCTAGTTTTAAGAGAGTGCGAAAGGTAAGCCTTGCAGGCAAACAACAAATCGGAAATTTGATTTATAATGGCCCCGCTAAGCGCCCAGACATAAAATGCGTGTCCATAGATATCGGGAAACAGTACCTATAGATTATAAGTTATTCATATTTGCAGAGCGCTGAGTGGGGGGTGGAAAACGGGTCCGCACAATCGAGGACTACGCAACACACATTCCTCGCATTTTTCCGCCTATGAGTCTGTGCCAAAAAATAACACAAGCTTCTATATTTATTTATTAGGTTGTCAACAGCAGCAGCAATAGCAGCAGCAGCACAACAACGACGCGGGTGGAGAAGAAATCGCAGCGCCTGCATCACCACATAACCTCCTCATCCTCCAGCTCATCGTCCTCCTCCTCGTCCTCCAGCAGCTCCACCGCTCAGGCCCTGTCCACATCCTCGGAGATGAAGGCGGCGATGGTCAAGCGCGATCTCACCAACATACAGAAGTCCATGTCGGAAATCAACGATCTGGCCATCGAGCGGATCACGGGAGCGGGAACGGGAGCGGGAACGACCACATCCACGGCACAGGCCATCACAGCGCCCAGCACAATGACGACGAGTCGGCTGACGCCCAAACCCACATCGGCCCATCCGTCGATCGACGATCTCAGGGGTCTCAGCAACCAGGACAAGATCACGCAGCTGCAGAAGAAGTGAGTCCATTACAAATACTATAATTCCCCCTATCCGGAGTGACTGGTCAAAGCCAAAAACCCATCTCTTGCACTTTAGAAATCTAATAGATAGTCGCAAAAATGATTAAACAGCATGAAGCGAGAGTTTTTACGAGTTTGGGTGACTACCAAAAATAACGCAGGGAAAATAATCAGAATCAGATAAATAAGAAACCCGCAAAACCCAAAATTGTATAAATTCGGGAATGTGTCGTATATGAATAAAGGGACTTGTAAACGCAAGTCAAGCATTTATGGGCCACTTCAATATAAAAAGAGATAAAACATTTGTAAATTATTTACTGATTCATTTTAATCTGAGTTGGATATCTAGACGTGAAATTCGCTTGATAAAGCAACCCAGTAAAGCAGGCAATAATTATTAAAGCATAGCGCTAATTTCTTTACCACGCAAAGGCCGAATGACTATCCATTCCCTGTGATTTACGTGTATTAATATTGCCATTTTTTTTATATTCCGGGTTGCCAGGCTTCGACAATCGTTTGAAAATCTGGACGGGGACGATGACAGCAATGTGATTGTAACCTTGCCCGATGACGACGACTGCCCCACCAAGCACTTTGGCAGCGACCTGGACCTCACCCACCACGCGACCAGTGCCAGTGGGCTCCGTGGATCGAATAAAACGATCGACACGATCAAATTCCAGGAGAAACGCATGAAAACGGAGTCCAAAACCAAGGTTGTTACCGATGGCTTTAGCTCCGAGCAGGCCACCAGCAATTCGGCGGAAATGAAGCGACTCCAGGCCGGTGACATCGATTACCAGGAAAAGAAGGCCACGGCGGCGATGGCGAATCGATTGGAGGTCGATGGTGTCAAAACGGAGGAGAAGGCAGCCGTCGTTAAGGTGAGTTCTTCATTGATAAGACCCAATCGAATGGATTGGCATACGCATCCCGAAATCAGAGTTAATAACCTGCTGCAAGTAGTCGTTGAACTCGCCCCCTCGGAAAGCTTTGGCCAAGCTTTTTATTAGAGTGGACAAAGAAAGGAGAGTTACTATCCCACTGGCTAAGCTTTTGCTAACTGTTAGCCGAGGGCACTCCTTTCAGTTGGGAGTTCATCGCGTGCATGTTAAGGTCGCATAAGGGACATTGGCGCCAAGGCGTTAACTGAACCGTCGAGAACATTCCTTCGACAGCGAGCGAAAGCCGAAAAGTAAAAGTTGTCAAGTTGCAAAGTGCCCGGCTCTTGAAACGAAGAAAATCGATTGTCTGGCGCCAAAAACTAGGCAACACTCGCTGCGAAAGTAATGTGAAATGTTCTTTAGAAAGTGCCTGCTCCTTGGGAGCCCGAAGTTAGTGCGAAACTATTGCAAATCCAAGAAGGAAAGGCGCATCGGAATGTTTAGAAAAGTTCAGGTACACCCAATGTTAAATTCTACAAAATAGACCTGTTACCACGGGTTACAACGTTCGCAATTTAGATAAGGGGGGAGTGAATTCCGACAACGGATTTTATCTAATCAGGCGTTGGGGCGGATACATTACATCATTGGATATATACTTGCATGGAGAACGTATATTAGCATTAATTAGTTTATAATGGCCTGCCATTTGCGAGACCACCAAGGGGCCACAATGTGCAAATGCCAAGGACACGCGCTTGTGTTATTTTTTGTTTTTCGTAGAAAAAAATCAATTATTTCTATGACTAGAAATTTTAGACAAACGGGAATTGAAGTTATGGCAACACTGATGGAAAGGCTAAAACAAAATCACTTCAAATCAACACATCATTCATCAAAGACAGAACCCTATTAAGTATATTTCAAGTTAATCTGCACAAAGGCATTAATTTAAATTGCTGCTTGTGCCTGGCCCTACGCCAAAAATGTACATATCTCGTCAGGCGGACGAACGAACAGCCACGCTCCATGTGCAGCCAGCAAGTGTTCTGGATTTGAACATTAATAAAAGAGCCAATGAAATACTTTGATACTGTTTTTATGGATCGGCGCACAATCCGAATGGTCTTAGGACATTTGCGTCAATTGCGAGAATCCCCTGGAATGGCACGCACAGCCTCGAATTAGCTTCCGAGAAGTAAGCGGAGAATACTTGTAGAAGAATAGTCCGTACCCCCATGCCGCGTTCCCCATATTTGATTTATTTCCCACGAGCTCGTGCTCCGAAAATTCGGCAACGTTGTTGTGTGGCAAAAAGGAAAAATCGCCGTGCTCTCTTGTTTTATTTTCGAAATTCTTTAGAATAAAATGACTCGGAGCGACGCGGGGACCTCAGTAGCAGACAGACGATCGTCGCGAGCGTTTCAGCCGATCGCGATATATGTAAATATATGTAGTTGAATGTGTAACAATACGGATTAGAACAACCATTTGCATATACACGATAACGACGTTTCGCTGTGGCTAGATTAATTGAAATACCAGCGCAAGTGACAATAAGTTCCTAATTAAAACCAAAACAATCGGTAATTTTGTTGTCGCAGCTGAAACATATAGACCGCGACCTTCAGGTTTTGAATATAACGCAGCATCACTTGTGACGGAAACCGAAAGGCTGAAGACAGCCTCTGATGAAATCGAAGTGAAACATTTTTTCTAAATTGAAATATATAAAACCCAACGAGAGATGGCCTACCGCTTTCGTCGCATTGTGAGCTTTTCCCAATGTCTTCGTTAAGTTTTCACCCCTGCGAATTTCCATATGCAAATGCGGCTCAACAAGTGTGTTCGATTCGGTCATCTCATTTCCAACAATACGCCTAGTTTCACGAAGTTGTGTCAAGTGCCCTGTTAATTGTCATCCATCTGTAAATTATTACAAGCGCTCTATTTGTCGGTCAGTGTCACCCATAAATGCTCGGAGAGAAACAATTTAAAAAACAGAAACACCCACAAAAGTACACAGAGATACAAATCCACACAGAGAAAGCATAGCGACGTCGACGCAGCCAATTTGTGCGCTATTTTTATGTGAATGAAAATAAATAAATATTAAGTATATAAGACGGAACAAGACCGAAGCAAAGTATAATATATACACACACCCGTGCTGGGAACAACGAAATAATCAGCAGCAGCAACTACCGTCGACTCGACTTTGGCATTGAAATACCTGAACCCAGACAATTGAGATGTCCACGAACCAGGCGCCTTGGCCCGTCCGCAAGGGCATCTTCCGCTCGACCGGACAGTCCGACTTCACGCCCACCCGCTCGCCCAGTCCCATTGTCGAGATGCCGCTCTCGCCGCCGCCGGTCTCCGCCCACCCTTCCGCCGGCAATCGGTTCGGGATCAGCTCGCCACTCTCGCCGCCCCCACAGCCCATTCAAGTGGTGGCAGGTGCCACATCGGCCACTACCATGTCCACGGCGTCCGCTGCCAGAATGTCTGGAGCCTGTGCCGCTTCTGCCTCCTCCTCTTCGTCTTCCTCCTCCTCCTCCTCGTCGTCGTCGTCGTCATCCTCCTCCGCCAGTTCTAGTTCGCACACCAGAGTACGTAAGAGTTCTAACCCGCCCCTACAGCCAATTAGCAACTGTCCACTGTCGCCACCACCACCATCCGCAACCCTGCAACACCCACAGCCACAGCAACAGCAACTTCTTCCGCCACCAACGCCCACCAACAACAATCAATGCAACAACCAGCACTCCACAATTACAACACCCAATCACAACAATAACCACAACTGCAACGGCAATCAAATCAAGCATGTGCGCGAAATTCCCATTGAGGTGGAGCAGAGCAAGGTATAACACTGACCAGGGGTTAGGTTTTGTGCAAGGTTTATCATTTCTCAAGGGGTTAAACTAGACGAGTAAATAGCTATTAGAAACTGCGCTGTCCATATTTGTGGCATGAGCGAGTCCTTAAATGTCCATTCCGAAGCACTTGAAGCATGGTTGTACGCTCTCTGTGGTGCATTCGTATTCCTAAAAGTCAAAACTTATTTAAATGCCATTATTAACCATTAATTATTTTTAAACAATACAGGAAGCGCTCTCCCTGCGTACCGGCGACATCACCCAACAGGCGAGCAACAATGTGGCCGCCAGCAGTATTAGCGTCCAAAGTGACACGTTCTCAGCGGACAAGAAGGCCATCTCGCAGTCCCAGCAATCGCAGACGATGACCTCCAATGGCATCGTTAGCCAGAACTCGCACGTCTCCTCCGCGTCGCAGGCAAACTACTCCATGACCCACAAGGGTGTCTCCAGCTCCGGCAGCAGCATGATCAGCCACTCTCAGATGTCCGCCATGAATGGCCAGATGGTCAAGCTCAACGATCTCAAGCTGGACGACCTCAAGTCTCTGACCGCCGGCAGTGGCCAGCAAGAAATCGAGCAGATGATCAACAAGTATTCCAACATGCTGACCTCCATTGTAAGTTCGCTGCAGGAGGATGAGCGAGGCATTGCCCAGCATGTGAATGGGCAGGAAAGGTCGGAGTACCTAGAGAAGATTAACGAAGTGTTAAGAAGAGCTTGGGCCGTTCCAACCCACGGCCACGAACTGGGCTACTCTTTGTGCAATTCCCTGCGTCAAAGCGGCGGCCTAGATCTACTCATGAAGAATTGTGTAAAGCCCGACCTCCAGTTCTCCTCCGCCCAGCTACTCGAACAGTGCCTGACCACGGAAAATCGGAAGCATGTGGTGGACAATGGCCTGGACAAGGTGGTTAACGTGGCCTGCGTCTGCACCAAGAAATCGAATATGCAGCACTCCCGTGTAGGCACCGGCATCCTGGAGCATCTGTTCAAGCACTCAGAAGGTACGTGCTCGGATGTGATCCGATTGGGTGGCCTTGATGCCGTGCTCTTTGAGTGCCGCACCAGCGATGTGGAAACGTTGCGACACTGTGCCAGCGCCCTGGCGAATCTATCCCTCTACGGCGGTGCCGAGAACCAGGAAGAGATGATCCTGCGCAAGGTGCCGATGTGGCTGTTTCCGCTGGCCTTCCACAACGACGACAACATCAAGTACTACGCCTGCCTGGCCATCGCTGTGCTGGTGGCCAACAAGGAGATTGAGGCGGAGGTGCTGAAGTCGGGGTGCCTGGATCTGGTGGAACCGTTTGTGACCACCCACGATCCCTCGGCCTTTGCAAGGTCCAACCTGGCTCATGCTCATGGCCAGAGCAAACACTGGCTGAAGAGATTGGTGCCCGTTCTGAGCTCAAATCGCGAGGAGGCCCGCAACCTGGCCGCCTTCCATTTCTGCATGGAGGCGGGCATCAAGCGGGAGCAGGGCAACACGGACATCTTCCGGGAGATCAATGCCATCGAGGCCCTGAAGACTGTGGCTAGTTGCCCGAATGCCATCGCCTCCAAGTTCGCCGCCCAAGCACTGAGATTAATCGGGGAGACGGTGCCACACAAGCTGTCCCAGCAGGTGCCTTTGTGGTCAGTGGAGGATGTGCAGGAGTGGGTGAAGCAGATCGGTTTTAATGACTACATTGCCCGGTTCGAGGAGTCCCAGGTGGACGGTGATCTGCTGCTGAAGCTCAACCAGGACAATCTGCGTCACGACATAGGCATTAGCAATGGAATCCTGTTGAAGCGCTTCGAACGTGAGCTGCAAAATCTCAAGCGCATGGCCGACTACTCGTCCAAGGACACGGCCAAGATGCATCAGTTCCTGATCGAGATCGGGGCCGACTACTGCACGTACACGTACGCGATGCTGAATGCCGGCATCGACAAGTGCTCCCTGCCGCACGTGAACGAGGACATGCTGATGACGGAATGTGGCATCCACAACTCGATCCATCGGTTGCGCATCCTCAATGCGGTAAAAAACCTGGAGAACTCGCTGCCCAGCTCATCCGAGGAGAACATGGCCAAGACCCTGGACGTGTTTGTCAGCTATCGACGCTCCAACGGCTCCCAGCTGGCCAGTTTGCTCAAGGTGCGTACATTGGATGCTAAAACGATGCAATCATTTTAATTTATAACTTTGCTCGGCTTCTAGGTTCACCTGCAGCTGCGCGGATTCTCCGTTTTCATCGACGTGGAGCGCCTGGAGGCGGGTAAATTCGACAACGGCCTATTGAACAGTATTCGGCAGGCAAAGAACTTTGTCTTAGTATTAACCCCCGACGCCCTGCACCGTTGCATCAACGACGAGGACTGCAAGGACTGGGTGCACCGCGTGAGTATTAATTTAGTGTATCTACACTGATGAATAGTCGCATTCCGCAGAGGAGATACCTAATTGGCTGTTATCTCTCTCTGAACTGCAGGAAATCGTGGCTGCCCTGAACTCCAACTGCAACATTATACCCATCATGGACCAGCAGTTCTATTGGCCGGAGGTGGAGACGCTGCCGGAGGATATGCGCAGTGTGGCACATTTTAATGGCGTTAGCTGGATCCACGACTACCAGGACGCGTGCATCGATAAGCTCGAAAGGTACATTAAGCGACGCATTTAGCCTGGATTAGCCTAGGGACTAGGACGATGGATTACTCCATGCCCGAAAGCCTCAATGATAACCATTAAACTTAAACGATTCCCATTCTTCTGATGCGGCAGATTTTTGCGCGGCGAAAAGAATATCGATCGCATCGCGGCGATGGTGCCCGGCACCCCCGGCTCGGTCTCATACCAAAGAATGCACAGCAACGACTCCGATTATCAGGGCGGTGGAGGAGGAGGCGGCGGTGGTCCTCCAGGCGGATCTGGTGCAGCGTCAGGAGGAGGTGGTGGCGGCGGCGGCGCAGGCAGTGTGGTGGATGGCCTAATGGCGACGGCCAACGGCAGCGGACAAGGTGGGCCAACGAGTACTTCAACTACTTCTACTACCCAACTACCCAGCTCCAACTCAAGTCCGAGCTCGGGCTCGAGCTCAGCAGCCAGTCCGGCGTAGAGTGAGCGAAGATAAGCTAAAGATTTCCAGAGCTAGCCACCTCGAATATGTTTTAGGCTTAAGCAGAGATCCTCAGTAACACTCTCTAGTACAACTCTCTATGTCTCTCTATCCCTCATCACGACCCACAAGACACAACCCACAACCCACAACCCACACCCACACATCACCCAACATCACTCAGTACCCATTTCAATTTACTCTTACCTAATATTAATTGATTTAATTCTGATTGCCACACACTCAAAATCGCTTCAAATTGCCGACTCACGCGCAGCTAATCACCAGGCAAATAGGTACCGTCAGTCCCCCTCGCCGGCGCGCCAGCGGGGCAGCACTTCGCAGCTCAGCGGCTTCTCCCGGGTGGCGGCCGCACCCTCGAAGCGTTCCCAAATCCTGCCCCCCTACCGCACCCAGCAGGCCCTGCTGCACAAATCGGCGGCGGGATCCGCCTCAATGCAGAACATGACACCGCTGGCATATCTGCCGCCCCGACGAAGTTCGGCGGCAGGACTGGGAGCCAGCGCGGGCATGGGCAATGGCTATAGGTCACACAGCGTTGACGGGTTGCTCGATCAGGCGGGCTCCACTACCTCCACCCCGGACCAAAGGATAGCAGCCGCTGCGGCCATGGTGGCAGCAGGTAGCACAGCTTTAACAAATGCCAGTTCCACGTGCACCCTGCAACCCGAGGAAGACGAAGCGGAGGCCCCGATAGAGTCAGTGACCCGTCGGGACAAGCACACCCTTTCCCCGCCAGCAAGTGTCCAGCAGCACCGAAAATCCCGTAGTCTGGACCACATTCTCAGCAAGCAAACGCTGTCGGAACTTCTGCCACCCGGCAGCGATCCAGTGGACGAAACACAGAGCATGCAGAATCTGGCCATTCCAATCACGCCACAGGCGCAGCGAAGGGACACAAGCTCGTCCTCCAAGTCTCCGACCCCGGAACGTCCACCGGCGCCGCCGAGAGAAAGGGTGCCGAGAGAGCGACGTAGTCCCGACGGGGTGAGTGCGACGGAGAGCGAGGTGGAGGACCAGACGGACGGATGTCTGAGAAGTCATGGCAACCAGCAGAGGGCTTCCGCTTCTGTACACCGGGGCGCCAGTTTAACCAGCAACAAGACCTCCAACTCATCGCTGGGCTCCAACAACAGTGCCAGTGGCGGCAACAACAAGACAATCTTCAATCGTACGATGAAGAAGGTCCGTTCGCTGATGAAAAAGTAAGCCAAACCGAAGATTCGTATCGCGCAGAGGAGCGAGTCTTCACTCGCCGCTTGTCACAACTCACTTTCTGAGAGTGATTCATCTTAAATTAAGCCACATCTGTGGTCCGATTTTTAAATCATCAAATTCTCTTGATACTAACAGAAATCAGATCATAAAGCTCGCCTTCGTTACTCGTCATTCGCCCACTAAGTGCCTGTTAACCTGTTACTCGCCAATCGCTGTTATTGTGCCATTCAAAAGAATCTCACAAAGTCACGTACTTCCCATCAAACCCACAAACCCTGGGCCCTGAAATAACTCCTCTCTCTCAATTGCTGCCTTTCTCTCTATATATATTTTTCCCTACTGGTGTTGGTACTCGCTCGTTATTTATCTATCGCCACTCGTTGACTCAACTCGTTACGCTAAGCATCCACACACTTCGCCTGCGTTGCCAGCCAAAAAACAAAAGATACGAACGCCCCTACCTCCTCTTTACTCTTTCTAGACAGCCTATTTGCCTCTTGACTAGTTGTTGAAATTGATATTTTATTTTTTACGTAATTGAGTAAGCGAATTTACACTACAATTGATAAACTAATTTATGGAAACACACAATTAACGACTGCATAACTACGAAACCTATTTTATAGAACACAAAACAAAAATCAACTAATTAGAAAAAAAAAACAAAACAAAAAAACCATATGTTGGACGCAACGAAATCACCCAATATTTGATACGTTATTTATAAATTATATATATTTAAAATGTACATTTTTCGCGTATGTAATTTGTTGGTGTTACCGTCCGCAACGTAAATTTGGAATTGCAATATTGGTATTTAACCCGTGTGGCTTAGACCGAAAATATTTAAGTGATATTTAAACTATAATCGAAATTTATTTAATGCAAAATTTTTACATCTACAAATGCTGTACAAACCTAATTTTTAGCGCAGGAGTTTATAAGGCGTACTTTTATTGATTTGCAATATATTTAATATTTAATATTTAAATAGTGCCTAAAGTTTGAAAAGAAACGAAAAACAAACAAAAAAGGAACTACAAAAATAAAATGTGAATTAATTGAAACTAAATGTGTATTATTGTCCTTTTTGGCCCTATTCCCTGCTTTGTCAGCCCACATACTCCTTACACTCCTCCATCAAACTGCATGTCTTACCATACTGTTTCTATTTGTTACATGTTATGAATGTTTGAATGTGCTCCGTATTGGATCTTGTGCTTGTCCCGCTAACGGAAACCGATGTTTTAATATGGTTTAATTTTTTTATCAATTTCTTTTCTTCCCTCTTTCTTCCTGTTTCTGTGTGTATCCGGCCGGACTCTATTTGTAGACCATAAAAGCGAAATTGGCTACCGCAATATGTTGTAACTGTCGTTATCGTTGTGCCTGTTGTACTGCACCCCGCCCACAAATATCAACCACAAGCCACCACCCTCGAAATCGATCGAATCCAATTCGAACTCGAACCCCATCTCCGCACCCGCCAGTTCACCAGAGGTGACCCAGCATCCGCTGTCTCGACAAACCCAAACAACATTCATTGTTATTTATTACAAAAGAAACAAAAAACAAGAAACCAACAAAAAGAATCAGCAATGCGAATACAAATAAACGTGTATATAATTGCATAAATCGAACATCTTCCGTAGCAAATGTATTATATTTAATCCTTCCCCCCACCCGAAACAGTAACGAACTGGAGGACGAGGAGTTGTCGGGCATTATCCTCTCAAAGGCCACCTCTCCCAATGCCGGACGCATGATATTTTGGTAGCGAAGCATCCGCGAAATCCTATGAACTGATCGAATTTGTGTAAATATTATATTATAAAAAAAAACGAATAAAAACAAAACAACTCCATAGGATATTGTTTTTTGTTGTTTTTTGGGAAGTACGTCCCAAGCCTTGCCAGATAAAAAAAAACTCTTTGGCCAAGGTTCCGCCGACAGCAAATCTTTACGTTTGATCATGATGATGCTGAAAGGAGCCCTATCGGTTGTTTCTCAACATTACGAAAAGATTTTCTCAACATTACGAAAATTTAATTTACAAGAAGTTCACACTTGAACTTATCAGAACAGATGTTTTTAAGCAGTTGAAAATGTTAAACGCTGACAACTTGTAAAATAGTAGAGAGATAAACTTATCGAGAATTACATTTCTGTTGAAGATGTGGGTACATACGTGGCAATCCTGAAATTTCTGGTAGTTCGAGTCCTGGTAACTCTGGAGAGCTAAAAGCGCTAGCCATTGAGTTGAAAACTGGAATGTTCTTTGGTGCATGTAGAAAGTTTTTTGGTGCTTAAACAATAAAGTAGCCGGTGAGTCTTACGTTATATTTATACCCATGATCAAAAACAATCTCAGTTACATTTGCTGTCAACCTTTCGTCAGTTCTCGTTCAGACCAACACTCGACCACATAATTTTCGGAGTAAAAATATTTAAAAAAAAACCCCAGCAAATCCAATACAATGTCGGTTGAAATGAACGAGCAGAATTCGAAAGTGGTCGCAGATTTGCTGACTTTGAATCCCAGCGATGCGCTCGTCTTCAACGGGCCCTTCAACCGCACCGTCTGTACTAAGTTGCTCATCAGCAATCCGAGCAAGAATTCCCTAGTGGCCTTCAAGATGAAGACTACCTCGCCACGGATGTTTTTTGTACGTCCGAACATCGGCATGTTGGCGCCAACTGAGTCCATCGTCGTGGAAATCTTTTTGCAGCCGCTCTCATCGGAACAGGGCCACAAGCGTCATAAGTTCCTAATCTTGGCGGCCGAGGCGTCGGACGACATGTCCGATTTGTCTGGATTCTGGAAAAATCAGAATCCCGAATATGTTTGGGATGCAAAGCTGAAGTGCGAACTGGTTGCCGGAATATCGGACGACTTTATTCGTCAGGCTGGAGGCGCAGCCGCTAATGGTGCCCCGCGCACCGACCTGGATGGCGAGTTCGAGCTTACACCGGAGGCCACCGAGCCGGAGGCCAAGTTGATGAAGCAGGTCAGCAGCCTGGAGGACGAGCGTCACCAGCTCAAGGAGGAAATCAAGTCAATGCGAGAGCCTGTCGACGGCAAGGGAACATCTTCAAAAGGAGCACGTCCTGGACAGCAGCAGAAGATGCGAAAGGCTGGAAATCAACGGCGCGGAGGCTTCTACCTCCTATTGATCTGCATTTTCATGGTCATGGCCGCCATCATAGGTGCCTATTATGGCAAACATTATTTGTAATCTCAGATAATAGTACTTTGGGTTTTACAAGCCTGTGATTTGGCACAAAATTGTACTGAAATTGATTGTCAATTAAAGCGAGACCACCAGGCCTTTATGAAATTATTATTTCTTTCCATTTGTTTCGATTGCGACTAAGGGTGCAACTATCTTCTGTCTGTCCGTATCAAATGAAGGTCAGGGGATTTCCCAGGAAAAAGCGTTGGCATCGCAGCAAAATCTCTCGGGCGTTACGCAGCACTGGAGAACCCAATTTGAAAATTATAATCGACACATTTTGCATATTCAGGTTAATGCATATCTTTAGTTTTTGCATGCCAAAAACAGTACTATATTTAACCGGTACTGTATAAATGGTTAAGATTGCTTTGTGTTTGGTAATGATCCAAGCACTCAATGAATTTTGTTTCACTTCTGCAGCCATATTGATTAAAAACAATAATAATAGTGCCAGAAGAGTGACGAAGAAAAAGGTAACGTTTGGGACTATAAAAATGTAAAAAACAATATAAAGTCTAAGCTAAACTTTTTACTGCTAAACTTTAATGTTGTTTATATTTTTAATGCATACGATGGATGTTTTTGGTATTAGCAAAACTCTCGTGTCTTTCAAAATGTAAATACTTGTATTCCACCGATTATCCCACCGCTAGCACGAAGCGATAGTTCAACTCGATTCCAAAGCAAATCCCGCATGAAAATCGCCTCAAAAATAATACGAAATACTCGTACATACATGCATACATACGTGTGTCCGCAGCGAAAATAATTGAAAACAGAACAGGTTGAACAGGCACCGACCACCGACCTCCGGACCGCCGAGATGTCCGCGCGAATGCTGAAGAAGCTCCAGGGGGACGCCGACAAGCTGGCCCCCCCGCCCGAGGACGAGGACAACGAGGAGCTCTCCGAGAACGACGAACTGGAGGACAGCGAGGTGCAGCGCGAGCGCAAGCAGCACCTGAATCCATTCGATCTGGTAGGCGGAACAGCAGTGCCACCTCATCGTTCCCTCTCACGGCATCCGTTGGGACTCTCTTGCAGCTAAACCAGCCCGGACTGAGCCTCTCGGAGAGCGAGTTCAAGGAGGACGACAACGAGACGGAGCACCCCTCGGCGGCGCTCCCCAATGCCGCGGCGGCCGCCAAGAAGAAGAAGAAGAAGCGCAAGAAGAAGGTCCGCTCCAGCGGCGGCAACCACATCAGCAGCGAGGACAACGAGCGCCAGGACAAGTACTTCGAGAAGGTGGACCCGCTGCTGGGCAAGGTGTACGATGCCGTGCCCAAGCAGTCGGCGAAGCAGGTGGCCGTCTCCAACGTCGCCGCGAGGAACTCGGCCACCAGGAAGTTGCTGGGCGTGGAGCTGCGGCATCTCAATTCCCAGAACGAGATGCGACGCACCTTCGGCAAGCGGGTGGTGAAAGTGGAGTAAGTTGAGAGCCCAGAGTATTCCCAGGCCGCCTTACCCCAACATTACCTTTGCAGGACCAAGCGGGGCCGGCAGAAGCCCACCCTGAAGACCACCCACATGGTGACCATAAAGGAGCCCTGGCCGCCGCTGACCAAAAACACCATAACCATGAAGCTACTGCCCGCGCCGGAGTCCCCGCCGGGCTCCTCGAAGGCCTCCTCTGAAAACGGCGGCGATGTTCAGTGGTTCGCCTTCGAGCACAGTCAGTACTACCAGGGGGTGCAGCACATGTTCCTGTCCGCCCTGGAGCGCATCGATTCGGAATTCCTGATCACCTTGATCAAGCGCTGTCCCTACCACGTGGACTCGCTGGTGCAGTTGAGCGAAGTGTGCAAGATGACCGAAGACTTTGCCCTGGCCGCGGAACTGATCGAGCGCGCGCTGCTGCTGCTGGAGTCCTCGCTGCACATCAGCTTCAGCCTGACGTCGGGCAGCAGCCGGCTGGACTACCGCCGCCAGGAGAACCGGTCGTTTTTCATCGTGCTCTTCAAGCATGCCCAGTACCTGGAGGAGCGCGCCTGCAGCCGCACCGCCTTCGAGATCTCCAAGCTGATCCTCAGCCTGCAGCCAGACACCGATCCCCTGGCCATGATCCTGGTGATTGACTACTACGCCCTGCGCAGCAAGCAGTTCGGCTGGCTGGTGGAGTTCTACGAGGAGTACAATGCGGCCAGGAACCTCAACCAACTGCCCAACATGGCCTATTCATATGCCTTGGCCTTGCACACGCTCCACGGCGCCTGTGAGCGCTCCAACGAGGCCCTGCAGTACGCCCTGCTTATGTTCCCCGGTGTCCTACGGCCCCTGCTCGACGAGATGTCCGTGCAGACGGACAAGCGCGTTCTGGCCTCCTCGTACTTCTATGCGGACGTCTCTGGCAAGTAAGTCTCGGCCGGGGGCCTTATCTTCCCCGATGATGAATGGATTGTAGTGGATATCTTATCTTGCTCCCCAGTCAATCGCCTGCTCTGCACCAGCTGGTGTGCCTCTATGTGTGTCGTGCTCGCGTCGTTTGGCGGCAGAACGAGGTGCTGCCCTGGCTGGAGGCCAATGTGAATGTTGTTCTGGATAGGATTGAGGGCAAGGATCCTGTGGTGAGCGAGTACAAGGAGAAGCGATCGCTGCGCTATGGCGGAACTCCGCCAAGGGCCATACTGCGGCATGTGATTTTGTCGGACTACAAAGAGAAGGTGCCCCTGGCCGTCTTTGTGTCCAAGGAGAAGCAGGCCATCATGACCTACGACCCACTGCCACCTCCTGACAGCGTCAACTGCTATCAGCGGTGGGTTATCCTCATACTTCTCCCTTGGATTCACTTGATTTAAACTACTTGCTGGTTTTAGAAAATCCTCCTCGAGCAGCAGCCCCACAACGAACGCAAGCAACTCTGTATCCATGTTTTTCCAATCCCTGTTGCCCTCGTTCAACATCAACAACCTGAACGCAGCAGCCCAGCAGGCCGAGGCCCAGGTTGCAGCGGCAGCAGCTCCCGGGGCGGGGCCAGCAGTTTTCCCAGAAGCGGTGCAGCCCAGAGCGGAGGACGGCGAAGGCGGAGGTTCGTAGTGACACTGAGTCATTGGGTTAGTCAGTGATGCAATCTTTTGTTGGCAGAAGCGGGCCTGCAGCAGTCTCTGATGGACGCCATGCGCGGCATCCTGCAGAACCTGCGGATCGTGGAGCATCTGCGCTCCCCGGAAACGGCGGCGGCGCAGTCGACGAGCAGCAACGACGAGGAGGAGGGCTCCAGCGACTATGCGGACTAGTCAGTTGTCAATTGTATGGAACACACGCTTTGAACACACTGTATCCAAACCACCTTTTGCTATTTCCTCAGCTAAGCGACACCGTCACAAAATTGAAATATATATATACAACATATATATACCTATTAATATTAGAACAATTTCAACATAAACTTATAAACCCGTGAATTGAATAAATTTTCCAGTACAAGCTTTAGATCAAAAAGCGGTGACCGCGTTGAGCTTAAAGGATGTTTTATTGATTTATTTAATGCCTTTTCAATTACGCTTATCAATATAACAAACAGATTTCTCATCAATATTATCGTTCTCGTGCTTTTGTTCAATCAGTTTTCTGTGTTGATGTGTATTGTTTTGTTGTATGAACCGACTTTCAGTTATTGCATTTATAAATATTACTATGACAAGTACAAGTACAGCTTTCCGCATTCATATTAATCGTGTGCAGAGCGGGGGCGTTTCCCAGGACTCGGGGATTGTTGGTGTACGGTGTGTGTGATCGATCATGTTCGAGTATGCTATAAAAGTTTCTTCATCTTCTAGAAATAATGCACCTTAATTAGAAAAGTTCAACTGGCAGACGTGGAGGAGTTACTACTGCTTAAGAGTTAACCTAGCGTAATCACACCAAACTATAAAAAGAAATGAATTTTACACACAGTTTAAGAGCTAAACAAGAAACATTACTAATACTTTAGTTTGGAATACACAATCGCAATGCTCAGTATGACAGTGGGGGGAAATTAAATTCAAATCGAAAGATAAATCAATAGTAACCGCTGCTGGCCGATTCGATCGGATCCGATCAATTATGTCATGGTGCCGAAGACCGGATTGTGACGGCAAATGCTGGGGCCGTACTCCTCGTAGGCGGCCTTTGTGTGACACACCTGATAGAACTCGGGCTGCAAGCGAAAGATCAGGTCAGAAATGCATAAAACCATTGGAATACCCTCTACTCACCGTTGAGGCCAGCATGCTGCCGCCGAACCAGACGGCATACCGCTGCATGTGGTGCGTGATCACCTGAACGTCGATGGGCTTTGGCTTGATGCGTCCCTCGGACAGGTTCTCGCTGATGCGGAGGCGCGTGTCCACCGACCGCTTGATGTCCCGCTGCAGCCGCCGTCCAAAGTCCTTGAACATCGTCGAACCGCCGCTCAGGACGATGTTGTTGTAGAGCGGACGCCGCACATCGATGGGGCAGTTCTGGATGACGTTGTCCACGATCTCGGACAGCGGGATGGTGAAGTCGGGGTTCGAGAACTCCGGGTGGAAGAAGATCTCGGGCCCCAGGAAGCGCTCGTAGCCGACGTCCACGCTGAACGGCTGCTTGGTGACCGTGTTGACGCCGGTGTAGTTGCGTATCCACTTGCCCGGCTCCGTGTCGTACTTGGCAAACTCTTTGGCGATGTCTGGGCAGATGTAGCAGTGCTTCTCCTTGATCGCCTTGGCGGTCTCGAGGCTCTGCTCCGGCGGAATGCCCACCTCCCGTTCGCGCAGCAGGCTCTGGATGAAGGAGGTGATGTTGCGGCCGGCAATGGGGATGTGCTTGATGCAGGAGCCAATGACATAGCCCTCGGCCTGGCAGAAAAAAAACATTCGTCAATACAGCAGACTGCTGATAAGATTAGGGCGCAGCACTTACCACGGGAATGACGTGCGTCACCCCATCGCCGCTGTCCACCACAATGCCCGTGAGGGTGCGCTCCTCGGCGGCCCGCGAGGCCCAGCTGGCGGCCAGGGCCAGGACGGCCTGCACGGCGATGTACAGGCCAGGAACGTTGAACGTCTCGAACATGATCTCGGCCGTGTACTCGCGGTTCTCGGGCGTATTCAGCGGCGGCTCGGTCAGCAGAAAGTAGTGGTCCTCGGGCTCGGCGCGCAGATACTTGAAGATGCACTGCTCCAGGAAGCGCTCCATCAGATCCCAGTCCTCCACCAGGCCGTGGCGCACCGGATACTGTTCCAGGCAAAGCAATTACGTGAAAATTGACATCCAAAGGGGGGGAAGGGGGACTGGAGAAAGCATTACCTTGATGGAGTAGCCGGTGGCGTCGAAGGCCTCGTCGCCGATGAAAAAGTCCAGATCCTCGATGCCCTTTGTGATGCGCCTTGTGTTGGTGTCGCCCACCCGGGCGGACTCCTTGATGGCAATCGCCGAGGGGATGATGAACTGCGGCTCCTTGTTGCCGGCAAAGCCCATCTTGGAGTAGCTGCGAAACAAGAACAGGAGGGACGTTGAGTCATGCGACGACCCAATTGGAGCAGAAACTGGAAAAACTCCACTCACCCGGTGCCCACATCGATTACGCACGCCGGTAGCCTGCCTGCCATCTTTTCGCCTTGTCTATCGCCTTGCTGACTGTGGATGCGTGTCGGTAGCTGTCTCAGCTAGTGCTTTGCCACAATTTTACTCTGTTTCGTCCGCCGATAAACACCGAATTCTATATATTTTCAACCACACCTCCGCCAACGATGTGTCACTTTGCTCTTTGTCACTCGCCCAGGGTTGCCAGGCCCCCGGCATGTTATCGATACTTGACGATAATTCGAAATTTTCAAATAAAATGTGAAACTTTATTTAAAACAACAGTCAAATAGTAGAATTGTAAAATGTAATCATAGCAGTTGCATGGTTTTTTCGGATTTGTGCAAATCGGTTCTGTGGGGGGTGCAGCACAATTCGCGCCCTACCACCGCGCGATTTCCAACACCGCCTCACGCTTCGTCTCGCAGATTTCGGTTGTGTGTGAGCCTATCCACGTTTTTTCCGCTGGTTCGCTGGGCGCTGAGATTTTTGCAAGTGGCCCCCGGTGATTGTTGGCTTTGGCAACGCGAGGCGAAAGCTCGTAGCTCGTAGCAAAGGAAACCAGACAGCATCCGCAGCAGCCGCGTCGGGATCGTTCACAAGCCTCAGCGCAAAGGGGAAGGAAATCCGAGCAGGCCAATAGGACCGGCGAAACGTGCAATTCGGCTTCGTTTTAAGCGGCGTTTTTGCGAAAATGGAGGCCCAAAAGCTGACCGAACTGTTGCGCGCAACTATCGAGCCGAATCCGGAGCAGCGCAAGGCCGCCGAGGACCAACTGGCCCAGGTAAATAGCGCCCAGCCCCACCCCCGCGACAGCCAGCAAGATCTTCTTCGCGCGAAACCATGTGCTTTTTTAATTGTTCGCTTTTAACCTCCCCTGGCCTGTGTGGCGACGTGTGCGTGCCCTTGCAGTAGCGCTCACTGTGGCACTGCCGCGGGTGAAGTGTGCCATGGTGTAAGCTTCCGCAGCACTATCCTAGGTCCTTTGCCACCCCCCCTGCAACAAGTATTTCCAGCAAATACTATGCAAGGAAATTTGTCAGATCTGAAATTAATATTCAGTGAGCCATCGCTAAGGGTTTGGGCAAACAAGAGTTTGAGCATTCCAGCGGGCCAGTTGCCTTGCTTATGCAATCTCACCGGGATTGAATCCACTCAAAGCTTGGCGATTAATTAGCCGAGAATCGTTGCACGTCTTTTTGCCCCACTGTGCAGGCATGCTCATTATGCCTGAGTCAGCTTCTAACGATTTGCATGCCCCTCCCCTGCCCGGGTTAATTAACTTTATCAGCATTTATAGCCATTGGCTCTCTTGACGGCTCCTCCTCTGCCTCTTCTGCCTCCTCTGCCTCCCCCTTCTCCTTATTGGGCGAGGAGTGTGAGCTGAATTTAAAGCACTCGCCCATGTGCCACCGAATCGAACCTAACCACACCCTCCTCCTCCTCCTCCTCCTCCTCCTCCGCCGCCTACGCCTATGCCGAGGCTTCCTCCTGCCCCTCCACCCTCCGTGTAACAGCTGTGTAAACAAACAAAATCCCGAAAACTTTCTACTCTCCACCCCCGCAGATACACAAAATCATCGGATTCGTGCCCACCATACTGCAGATCGTGATGCAGAGCTCCGTGGATCAGCCGGTGCGACAGGCGGGCGCTGTCTACCTCAAGAACCTGATCAACACCAGCTGGTCGGACCACGAGGCCAAGCCCGGCGAGCCGATACCCTTCTCCATACACGAACAGGACCGCGCCATGATCCGCGGAGCCATCGTGGACGCCATTGTGCATGCCCCAGAGCTGATCCGGCATGTTCCTTTGAGCGATTAAATATCGATTGCACGTCTAACTTCCCTGCCTCCCCCAACAGGCTGCAGCTGTCCGTGTGCGTGAACCACATCATCAAGAACGACTTCCCCGGGCGGTGGCCCCAGGTGGTGGACAACATCAGCATCTATCTGCAGAACCAGGACGTCAACGGGTGGAACGGAGCCCTGGTGACCATGTACCAGCTGGTCAAGACCTACGAGTACAAGCGCAGCGAGGAGCGGACGCCCCTGAACGAGGCGATGAACCTGCTGTTGCCTATGATCTACCAGCTGATGGTGCGCCTGCTCGCCGAGCAGTCGGAGCAGTCGGTGCTGCTGCAGAAGCAGATCCTCAAGATCTACTACGCCCTCACCCAGTACAGCCTGCCGCTGGACCTCATCACCAAGGAGATCTTCTCGCAGTGGATGGAGATTTGCCGGCAAATAGCCGACCGGGATGTGCCCGACAGCTCGCACCTGGACGACGACGAGCGCACCGAGTTCCCCTACTGGAAGACCAAGAAGTGGGCCCTCCACATCATGGTCCGCATGTTCGAGAGGTAGCCTGACAATCGAGGAAGCCGCTGAGGATCTTTCTGAACCCCCAAACTCTCTTTCTAGGTATGGCAGCCCCAGCAATGTGGTCAGTGAAAAGTACCAAAAATTCGCCGAGTGGTATCTGCCAACGTTCAGCCAGGGCGTGCTCGAAGTGCTCCTCAAGATCCTCGACCAGTACCGCAATCGCATCTACGTCTCGCCGCGTGTCCTCACCAACGTGCTCAACTATCTGAAGAACGCGTAAGTACTCCATAGGTTGCTGCTCCTCTTTGGTTCACACATTTTTCGTGTAACAGTGTTAGCCACGCCTACACCTGGAAGCTGATCAAGCCGCACATGGTGGCTGTTATCCAGGACGTGATATTCCCCATCATGTCGTTCACAGACTCCGATCAGGAGCTCTGGGAGAGCGACCCCTACGAGTATATTCGCCTGAAGTTTGGTAAGTGCCCCTAGCAACAACATGGAATCAATAGAAGGTATAGATTAGCTATCTCCTCAGACATCTTTGAGGACTATGCCACGCCCGTGCCGGCTGCGCAATCGCTGCTGCATTCCATGTGCAAGAAGCGCAAGGGCATCCTGCCCAAGGCCATGGGCACGATCATGCAGATCATTACGTCCCCGAATGCCGACAACAAGCAGAAGGACGGCGCTTTGCACATGATCGGAACGCTGGCGGACGTGCTGCTGAAGAAGGCACAGTACCGCGACCAGGTGGAGTCCATGCTGACCACGTATGTGTTCCCCGAGTTCCAGAACCCCGCCGGACACATGCGAGCGCGTGCCTGCTGGGTGCTGCACTACTTCTGCGACGTGCAGATCAAGAACCCCCAAGTCCTGGCCGAGATCATGCGGCTGACCAACAATGCCCTGCTCACGGACAAGGAACTGCCCGTGAAAGTGGAGGCTGCCATTGGGCTGCAAATGTTCCTATCATCCCAAGACGATGCGCCCCAGTACGTTGAGGGTCAGATCAAGGAGATCACCAAGGAACTGCTCACCATCATTCGCGAGACGGAGAACGAGGACCTCACGAACGTGATGCAAAAGATTGTGTGCACCTTCACCGAGCAGCTGCTGCCGGTGGCCACCGAGATTTGCCAGCACCTGGCCACCACATTCAGCCAGGTCCTGGAGTCCGAGGAGGGATCCGACGAAAAGGCCATCACCGCCATGAGCCTGCTCAACACCATCGAGACCCTGCTCAGCGTTATGGAGGAGCACCCCGACGTCCTACTCAACCTACATCCGATTGTCATAAATGTGGTGGGACACATTTTCCAGCACAACATTACCGGTGCGTTAATTTGCCTTTCCTTTCTTTCGACACCTCTTAACCTCTTGGTCGTCTCGTTTGGGCAGAATTTTACGAGGAAACCTTCTCGCTGGTCTATGATTTGACGGCCAAGTCCATCTCCCCCGAGATGTGGCAGATGCTGGAACTCATCTACCAGGTGTTCAAGAAGGACGGCATCGACTACTTCATCGACATTATGCCCGCTTTGCATAACTATGTGACAGTCGACACGCCCGCCTTCCTCTCCAACCCCAACCGGCTGCTGGCCATTCTCGACATGTGCAAGACGGTGAGTTCATCAGCTCGGGTTTTGTCATCAGCTCGGGTTTTGACTAGACCTTGCTCCTTGCAGATGCTAACTGGCAGCCCCGGAGAGGACCCAGAGTGCCATGCCGCCAAGCTGATGGAAGTGATCATCCTGCAGTGCAAGGGCCAAATCGACTCGGTGATACACATGTTCGTCGAGCTGGCTCTCTCCCGTTTGACGCGCGAGGTGCAGTCCTCCGAGCTGCGCACCATGTGCTTGCAGGTGGTCATCGCAGCCCTCTACTACAATCCCCAGCTGCTGCTCTCTATTCTGGACAAGATGTCGCAGCAGAACAACGAGTCGATCAGCGCTCACTTTATCAAGCAGTGGCTCCACGACACCGACTGCTTCTTGGGGTACGCTCTTGCGCTTTCCTTTGACTCTGTAGATTTAACTGACCATTGAACTCCCCGTAGCATTCATGATCGCAAATTGTGCGTCCTGGGTCTGTGCACACTCATCTCGTTGGGTGACGCCAAGCCGCAGGTTCTGAGCGAGGTGGCCGGCAAGATTGTGCCCGCCCTGATACTCCTCTTCGATGGCCTCAAGCGCGCCTACGAGTCGCGGGCCCAGGAGGAGGAGGAGGAAGAAGAGGAGGACGACGGGGAGGACTGCGAGGAAGCCCTGTCCAGCGACGAAGACGATATGGATGACATGGCCCCGAACTATCTGGACAAGCTGGCCGAGTTCACCAAGACGAAAGCCGGCGAGGCGGGCTTCGAGGTTACAGCTGAGGTAAAGGACGAGGATGCGGACTCGGATGGCGATGCTGAGGAGTCGCTTGTAGATTTGAATGAAACGGGCCTGGAGTCGTTTACCACGCCCATTGACGACGAGGAAAACGATAGCGCCATTGACGAATACTGGACGTTTAAGGAAGTTATTACAGGTGCGTCAAGCCGGGAATTGTAGCATTTAGATGACCCACTGAATTTATCGTCTTTCACAGCACTTTCCGCTCAGGACCAGGCCTGGTACGCGTTGCTAACCTCGAACCTGACGCCAGAGCAGGCCAAGGCACTGCAGGAGGTTGTGGTGACCGCCGACCAACGAAAGGCGGCCAAGGAGTCGAAGCTGATCGAGAAACAGGGCGGCTTCGCCTTCCCGCAGACCGCGGTGCCCACCTCCTTCAAGTTCGGCTCATAACTGAATCAATTGAATTGAATTGAATTGACCCAAAACACTAGAGACTTGGTTCGATTTCTGACTTGTTTCTCATATTCTTTCCAAAAAAGCAAACACAACAAAAGTAACAACATCAAAACAACACACATCTGACATGCTGATGATGGCTTTGAGGCATTCTCCTGGTTTTCGTACACTCCGTGTACCAAATGCTGCAGGCATCGATCCTTGAAATGGTCGATCCAAACGGCAGCGAGACCGCACTATATTTATTGTAGATTTATTTTTTACTTCCTATTTCTTGGCACCCGTCTGCCAACTAAATTATGATAACTTAAGTCTAAAGTCCATTGTAAATCTTTGTATGTAAAACACAAATCGAAACGAATCGATAAACACACACGTCGAGGACGAGAAGGTCTCATGAAATGAGATTTTGTGCCCACCCGCACGCCCCAGAACTCCAAAAATGATGGCAAATCGGTCAAAGAATGAGAATTCAACGCAGAGCATTTCACAAACATTTTCTTTATACACACATACACGTATATATTGTACTAAATGGAGCGATATTTTTGAAAAATAAACAAAAACATTTTTAACGTTTGAACTGGATAAATGTTTGCAAATTTGAAATAAAAGGTATTTGGTTTTTAGAAAGATTTGTTAGACAGTGGGAACTTTTAGGGAATTGCTAAAATTAGTACTATATGCTTGAACTATTTTCTCTTGGGAAAGAGTTTTCACTTTTAGGGATTGCTTAACATAGTAATATAAATTACGCACAAAAGCGTAATAAGAAAATGAAAATCCAAATACGTTTTAATAATTAATAATTTGAATAATAAAATATTAGGGTTACGAGTTGTGAGTGAATGAATGGTCAACATGGAATTGCAACTTAGATTGTTTGCTGTTGGAAAACAAGAATCGCAAGAGATATTTTATTTTTGTATTTAATATTTTTCTTGGGTTGCTAATAGCTTGGAGAGTTGTGCGCGGGGAATTGTTATATGTTATATTAAGGTAATTATTCCAAATTCCGCGCCAACGATAACTGACAATCGATAATAGTGTTGCAAAGCGGCATTCAACGTTTCGCCACACTCCGCCTAAACCGCTTTTTATTTTGTTTACAATTGTTTACATAGCCGGCGAAACCATGAAAATAGCTGTGGAAGGATGCGCCCACGGCGAGCTGGAGCGCATCTACGACACGATCGAGGTCATAGAGAAGGAGAGCGGCACCAAGATCGATCTGCTGCTGTGCTGCGGCGACTTCCAGTCCACGCGGAATCTCGAGGACCTGCAAACGATGGCGGTTCCCAAGAAGTACTTGGACATGTGCACCTTCTACAAGTGAGTGTTTGCTTGCTCCCAAGAGTCCAGAAGGTAACCAGTCATCTGATATTAAACAGGTACTACAGCGGGGAGCGGGTGGCTCCGGTCCTGACCATCTTCATTGGCGGCAATCACGAGGCTTCCAATTATCTTCAGGAACTTCCCTACGGCGGATGGGTGGCGCCCAACATCTATTACCTAGGCTATGCCGGCGTGGTCAACGTAAACGGCATACGCATCGCGGGCATCAGCGGCATCTTCAAGGGCCACGACTTCCTCAGGGGGCACCACGAGTACCCGCCTTACACGGAAGCCACCTGCAGAAGTGTCTACCATGTGCGACAGCTTGAGGTGTTCCGGCTGAAGCAGCTGTCCGGCAAGATTGACATATTCCTGTCCCACGACTGGCCCACGGGCATCTACGAGTACGGGGACAAGGCCCAGCTGCTGCGCAAGAAACCCTACTTTGCGGCGGACATGGAGAGCGGGCAGTTGGGCAGCCGGCCCCTGGAGGAGCTCCTGAAGGCGCTGCAGCCGGGATACTGGTTTGCCGCGCATCTGCACTGCAAGTTTGCCGCCCTGGTGCCCCACAATCCCTGCCAGAAGCGACCGAAAGACGGTGAAGCGCTCAGCAGCAGCAGCAGCGAGGACGAAGACGAGGCCGACAAAGAGACGTCACCTCCGGCACCTGCAAAGCCTGTTCCAGTCACCAAATTCCTGGCTTTGGATAAATGCCTGCCCAGAAGAGCCTTCCTCCAAGTGGTGGACATTCCCAGCGAGCCAATTGAGGGAGCGCCCCGCCTGGAATACGACGCCGAGTGGCTGGCCATCTTGCAGAGCACCAACCACTTGATTTCGGTGAAGGAGAACTACTATTACTTACCCGGAAAAAAGGCAGGTGACATGACAGAGCGCTACAATTTCACGCCCACCGAGGAGGAACTGGAGGCGGTCACAGCAAAGTTCCAGAGCCTCAGTGTTCCGGAGAACTTTGCCTGCACTGCCCCGGCCTATGATCCCGAGGAGCAGTCCAACTACAAGCACATGGTGCTGAGCCAGCCGAAAGCAGCGCTCAATCCGCAGAGCAATGCCTTCTGCGCTGCTCTGGGCATTGACGATCCGCTCACCCTGGTCCTGCTGGCCAATGGCAAGGATCTGCCAGTGGTTGCCACTGGAGAAGCAACACAAAAGCAGCCCAAGGAGATTATTACAGAGGTGGAAGCGGGGGAACCCCTGGCCACACCCACGAAAAGAAAACTCAATCTGCTGTTGCCCGCACCTGTTGCAGCACCTGCAGATATTTCCGACAAATGTGCTATAGAATTACCCGACGAAATCGAGGAGGATGAGGAGGAGAAGGCGGAGGAGGAGCGAGACTCCACAGAGAGATCAAAAGAACAAGAGCCCCCGCTAATGGAAGCGATTCCTGAACACAAGAAGCTGAAGCGACGCAACCAGAACATCTACCAGGCCGCAGAGGAGGAGGAGGAGGAGGCTTAGGCAATAACAACTTCCGTTGCGGCGGAACAAACGTTAAAAAAGAGGCAATTTTATTTAAATAACACAGTTGGGCGAATAAATAGGAGGATCAGCTGGCTGCCGGGGGAACCTGCGGCGAGCGGGCCTCACTGCTTTCTGGGCAACACGGTGTCGGCTGTATAGCACTCGTCGGCGACCTGGAAGGCGGCCTGCAGCACCGCGTCCGGGGTGTCCACCACGTCGCAGTAGTAGGAGGGCGGCGAGGGGATGCACTGCAGCTGCAGCTGCCCGCCATCGGTGTTTGGGCTGTAGAAGCGGCACTGGCGCGGCCCGTACGTGGGCATATCGGCGTCGTAAGGTGGACTTAGAATATCAAAGAAGGCGGCCACGCCCTCGCCCCCGCTCAGGGAGATCTGGTGGAAGTTGCTCTTCCTCGGCGTCAGGGTCGCGCACGGGGTCAGCGGTGTCACCGTGCACGGCTCCTCGGCGTTCACCTTGATCATCGAGGGACTGGGATCGTAGGTGAGGGGGTCGTCGGGGCCGATCTGCTGCGAATAGCTCTGCACCAGCAGCTGGCCCCACACGCAGCGCAGCAGGCCGAACATCATGGGGTGGTCGTGCAGGGGAATGGCGCTCGAGCCGCGCACTATGAAGAGGCTCATGGAGAAGCGGTCGTCCTCGAAGATGTGCATGTAGCTGCAGGGGGCGCGGTTGGCGGCCAGGCTGCGGAAGAGATCCTCGCGCAGGTGCAGGTCCCGGTGCGTCAGTTCGTCGGTGAGCTGTCGCAGCTGCTGCAGATTGGCCTGAAAGTTGGCATGATTCGCGCGGTCGAACGTTTTGAACGCCTGCCGCATCACATTGATGAAGTGCGACGTCATCTCACGGCGGGAGGTGGCAAATTCTAGCTGGCAATCGTAACTGGCCGACCGACTGCACGGCAGTCACTGTGCTGACGTCAGGCGGTGCGATTATCCGGCGGAAACAGCGGCAAGAGTGACTAAAAATGCCGTCGACTTTACGGAATCAAGATAAACAAAACAACAGCTGTTCGTGCGCAGTGTTGGCGAACGAGCTGCTTCGATTCGTATTTTATATATCAACTATATTTTTATGAACAATCTGACAAATGCTTGTGAGTGACAGCTAGAAGCCCCGCTCCTTTGACTGGGTGGCGTGCGTCAGGATCCAGGACTTGTAGTCGCGCTTCTTCATCGACATCTGCTTGTGGCGCGGGTGCGTGGGGCAGATGACATAACCGCGCTCCTGGCGCACCACAATGTAGCAGTCCTTGCAGCGCCTCTTTAGCCGCCCCTTCACCTTGAAGCCGGCCACCTGCTGCAGCAGCGTAGAGCCTGGCGCAAGGAGTCCCGGGCTGGCCACCAGTTGTGTTGTGTTTTGCAGGGCACCACCTCCGCCGGTCATGGGAACAAGTGCAGCCGGGCGCGTGAGCATGTGGAAGCCGCGTGCGGCACTCAGGTTGTTCCACAGGCGGGAGCCCTGTTGCAGGATTCGGCTGGCCAGGGACATCTGCGGTGGCGGATTTAAGTCACATTTACAGGGAATTCCAATCGAAGAACTTACCTTTTCTGATAAGGTTTGAGCCAAGTAAAGAGGAAGAGCCTATAGTAGGGTTTTCCAACACTATTGTAATCGCATTTAAATTGAAGGGGCAATATATCTGTACAATTATCAACAAATAAATTGATTTTATTGAATAAAAAAAATAAAAAAAAATTCAGTGTTAAAAAAAAATGTCTAATTAATGTCGAAACTTTAAACGCATTCGGGTTTTTAGAATGTCGCGTTATCTAATGAATAAACCCATCTTAAACTTTTACCACCTAATCTCTGGATTAGGGTCTCCCATTTGTTAATATCTTTATTAGTTTAATTGTTCAACAAAGCAATACAACACTTGTGTCGTCAATATTTGTATAGTGTATAGTGAATACTGTAGATGCTATCTAATGTCGTATCTACATATATTTACTTTAAAAAAAATTTTACTGCTTTTTTTGTGGGCAATAAATATATCTTTAGAATTTTCAACAAATAAATGGTTTTAACCGAATAAAAAAATACCGATGTGCTCAGAAAAGAATTCCTTACTAATATGGAAACAAACGCAATTTAGATTATTAGATTATCTCTATCTCTATGAATAAATCCACCAAATTTTCCAAATATTCTCTGGAATGAGAGACCCCATTTTCTTAATATTCTTAGCTTATTTGTTCGACCTTTTGTGTGACCTTTTTATTCTGAAGACATCCTGTAAATGCTAACTAATATTGTATCTACATATATGTTGTTGAGATGACGGGTTACAAAAAAATTATTAAAATAGGCCTCCTCAGTCAACGTTACTGTTTTTTTTTCAAGTTTATTGTGACTCATTTTAGATATAGTACATGTATTCGAATAGAAGATAGTTTTCATGTTTCAAAACATTCGGTAGTATTTACGCCCTGTATGACAAACTTAGGATATGAAAACGTCCCTTGCTTCATCGTAGAATGTGATTTCGGTGATTAGTCGATGTGAATTACTTCCACGGCCTGGGACACGCTGTCTTCCAGACGAGAGCGCTTGCTTTTGGTGGGTCCAGCCACCGCCTCTTCGGAGGAGTTCGGAACCTCGGTGACATCGTCGTCGTCGTCGATAACCTCGACGCTGGGCTTCCGCTTGGTGGCGGTTTTCGGAGAGGCGTTACTGACGACGATTTCCGGAATGTCGGCGGCTTTTTCCGCTTTGGCAGGCTCCTCGATCAGCAGACAGTCGTCGTCGTCGTCAACCTCCACAGTGGAGGGTCGACTCTTCTTTGAGGTAGACGGTCCGTCCTCGGCATCTCCATTGGCAGGGCGCTTGACGGCTTCTTTTCGCTCCTCCTCCGGGGCCTCTTTTGGCTCCTCCTTCGAGGACTCTTTCTCGGCTCGCGGCTGCAGCAACTGGGCATCGGCGATGACGCGGAACAGGGGCTGATCCCTCTCCGCGTCGACGTGGTTGATGATAATGGTCAGCTTGTAGTTTTGGAAGAAATCGTCGACCGTAAGAATGACCCCCTCCAGGATGTTTACCTCGGCGAGCTGCTTCTGATTGTTGGCCTCGGTCTCGTCCTCGTCCGAGGATATCACAATACTGCCAGTGGTTTGGATCGTCACTTCGGGATCGACCATGTTGAGTGCCTTGACAAGAACCTCGTCCCGCAGATCTTTGACGCGCATTTTCTTGGTGTCAATCTTGAGAGTTATGGCCGGGTCGAGGGAGCACACATAGCAATTGGGGTTGGGCAGGGCTAAGATTGTGTCCGGCACCAGGAACTGGTTGCGGGCGTTCTGCCGCAGTCTGGCGTAGACAGCCTTGCACTTGTGCCAATTGGCCTCGAGGGCGTTCAATGCCCGCATCACGGAAATGCCCGCCGTAATGGCATTTGTGGTGGCAATGGCCGGGATTATGTTGCCCGCCATCGACTTGACTTCGAAGCGCGACTTGCGCTCGATGTTGAAAATGTGAGATCGTACATTGGCGCAGGCGGCCACAAAATCCATGGCCGGGCGATCGTCCTTGTCCCACACCAAGGTGTCATCGCCCTCGAGCTTAAGGAACGACTCGGTCAGCTCTTTCAGGGAGCTGCTAAAAACCTGGGCGCACTCCTCGAGGGTCCAGACCTTGTGGTACTGCTTGGAAAAGTCCTTGTCGCCGGCGGCAAGACCATTTTCCAGCAGAGGCTCCCACTGCTGGGGCACGGGGGCCTTGCGCTCCTTCCAGAGGTTCGCCATGCGCAACAAGTAGTTGATGTCGTCGAAGAAGAACTTGTTGAAGAGCTTGCCGGCATCGTAGTTGCAGTCCTTGGCCCACTGGCGGGTGTTGATGCGCGCCACAGAGCCGTTGGTCTCGCTTTCGGTCACGGTTTTCTCTTCCGGCTGGGAGGCTTCCTCCTCCATCGGAGTGTTCTCCTCAGCATTGTCGGCCGCGTCCTTGGCATCTGGATCGGCGGCGTCTGGTGAGATGTCCTCGTCCTCAATGGATTCTCCGAAGAGTTGGCTGGAATGTCGGGAGGGGATTAGATAGGGGCACGGTTGCAGGGCGGGCCAACTCACTTGAAGAGGTGCTTGGCCCAGACGATGCAGTGGATCGGCTCGGAGGGCGTGTTGCGAATGGTGCAGCCGGCAAAGCTGCGCTGGACCGCCTTGGGCGTGCACTCGTAGCACTGGGTCAGGCCGCGCTTGATCAGCTCCACCTGGCCGTTGTACCCGGAGGTGCCGCTCTCGATGAGGGGCACGTCTGCGTTCAAGCACATGCGGTTCACATGGTTCCTGGCCGCGCGGTTGTCCAGGGCACTCAGCACCACGCTGAACTTCTTGAAGAAGCTGACGCCGTAGTCGGTCCTGAGGGGGAAACGATATGTTATAGAATACCATGTGAAACACCTTGGCTCCCTGACACTCACGAAGTGACACTGTCGTGGTAGGCCACTATTTTGGCATCCGGGTTGAAGCTCAGGGCACTCTCGCGCGCCACCTTCGCCTTCGATTTGCCGACGTGTTCGCTATGGAAGAGGAACTGGCGGTTCAGGTTGCTCAGGTCAATGGTGTCCAGGTCGATCTGCCGTTCAAAAAATTGCAATAAGGTGAAGCCCAAAATCGTTAGGTTCACTTACGATTTCGATGTCGGTGAAACCGCTGAGCACAAGGTTTTTGAGCACCTCGCAGCCGATTCCGCCGGCTCCCACGACCAGGATCTTGGCCTTCTTGACTGCCTCCTGCAGTGTCCCCGGTAGAACGCCATCTATAGCCGCTGCCATTTCCGCTAAAAATGCTTAATGCTTATACCTGCAGATTCTTTTTCTTTCAGAAAATTCGCAATTGTCGGGCAAGTGACGCCGCCGGCACAAGTGTTGGTTAGCGCCAAAAGAATGGTCAGGGACGGAGTAACCGCGATATGAATTAATCGAAATGTTAAGTCGTCATATATCATGGTACTTGTACTTTTTTAACAGTAAATTCAAATAATGTATTGAAGTAAATATTATTTAATACAATTTTTAATAAAATAAAACTTTAAATGTGTCTTAATTATATTTATTTAATAGGTATAAAAGGTATTTTGAACCTATTCTATTTCAATTAATATTTAGGGTGCTAATATGTTTTTAAAATATTCTAAAATCCCAGAATAAACCGTAGTCCTCTTAAACGTATATTAATACAATTTTATTTTCTGTAAAATCTATACATATGTGTATCTGAAATGGTTTATAAATTCAATTTCACTGGCTAGAGCTTGAAATAACATGAGCTCTAACAGTTGTGCTAGCAGGCCGTGCAGCAGCACTGTCTTTTCAGTCGCTCTGGGCACACCAACCGCCCCCCATCGTTCAATAGTCAGAGAGCTCCAATCGGCAATAGAGAAAAGTCGGGAGGCAATTCCGACAACTTGCGGACAAAGTGTTTGCGGACATCGCCAGGCACGGATCACGGAGCACGGAGTACCCTTCTTGTGTGAAAGCAGCGGAGAAGCCAACATCCCGACCATGACCGAGGTGCGACGCAGGAAGCTCGACGGCGAGGAGGCGCTCGAGGATCCCGCAGGAGTCTCTGCATCAGCATCTGCATCTACATCTGCTTCCACATCCGCATCCGCATTCGCAGCCAAGCGGAACTCTGCAGCCGACTCCTCCGACCATGTAAGTCAATGTCCCGGCTCTGATTCGAAATTCCGATTTCGATTCCGATTCCGAAGGCATTTGCATAATTTATTGGAGCGCAAAAAAGCATAGGGCGCAAATGTGTGTATACCCATTCCCCCATTCCCAGTTCCAATCCCTGTCTCTGTGTTTTTGTTTTTCTCTGACGCACAAGCAGGTGGGCAGAGAATCACAGAGAGAGTGAGAGAGAGAAAGCGGCGGAGAGCGAGAACAGGAGAAAATCCAATAACAACAAAGACAATAACAATGTTACATGCCACAGAGCCTCCCCCTCCCCATACCCATACCCATCCCCATCCGCCTCCGCCTCCGCCTCCTCCACCCGCTGTGTTGCATGTAGCGCCATTATTCCAAGCAAATCCAATTAGGGGGACAGCAGCATTACGGAAGCAGTGGTCTGGCCAAGAACTATTACCCAGCAACTATTACCACCCCGCGCGCATTTCCTTTTTGCCAATATTTCCCTCCATTTTCCTCCCTAGTGGGTAGGAGAGTGGGGGCGATAAGCGGCCGCCGCTTTGCCTCCCCGCGTGCGTCTTCTTATCACCGCGCAATTTGGCAGCAAACAAAACACGCCACCAAAAACCCGAAAAATAAGCCCGCTGCTTTGTTTTTTTTTTTGCGTCTTGGATAAACTGATATACTGATTATGGGTATATAGCAGAGACACACACACATGGGCACACATATCTTGGACTTTGCACATCCATCGCTAAGCCATTAGAAAGGCATATTTGGCACTGGCACTGCATTAAACCGGGCAACCGTTTGCATTCCAGGTGGACTCCGAGGAGGAGAAGATTCCCGAGGAGAAGTTCGTGGAGGAGCTGGCAAAGAATCTGCCGCAGGGAACGGACAAAACACCCGAGATACTAGACTCGGCCCTAAAGGATTTGCCAGATCGGTAAGTTTACCCAAACAATATTTCCAACAGATTGCAGATTACGTTTGGTATGCCATGGGCGAGAATATTCCACCCACAGCTGGATGCACTTGGCAAGCAGATAGATATTCAAAATAAACACATTGTATATGTGTTGTCTGTAAGATTTGTACACATAGTAATGCGAGGCACATTCCACAGATGGAAGAACTGGGTCATTCGCGGCATTTTCACATGGATCATGATCTGTGGATTCGCACTCATCATCTACGGCGGCCCGCTGGCCTTGATGATCACGGCAAGTGCTTTGGAATTTGCTCAGGCACGAGCGAATCGAATAATAATTGTTTGCTTGTTCACTTTCCTCCCCACCCAAACAGACACTGCTCGTGCAGGTGAAATGCTTCCAGGAGATCATATCGATTGGCTACCAGGTGTATCGCATCCACGGATTGCCCTGGTTCCGAAGTCTCTCCTGGTACTTTCTTCTCACGTCTAATTACTTCTTCTATGGCGAAAATCTGGTCGACTACTTTGGCGTCGTCATCAACCGAGTGGTAAGTTGCCCCTCTGTTTCCTCGTGATACTCGGAAACTAATCAGAAATCCCTCGTTGCAGGAGTACCTCAAGTTCTTGGTTACCTATCACCGTTTCCTGTCCTTCGCCCTTTACATCATTGGCTTCGTTTGGTTCGTCCTCTCCCTGGTGAAGAAGTACTACATTAAGCAGTTCAGCCTGTTCGCCTGGACACACGTCTCGCTGCTGATTGTCGTCACCCAGAGCTACCTCATCATCCAGAACATATTCGAGGGACTTATTTGGTTCATCGTTCCTGTCTCGATGATTGTGTGCAATGATGTCATGGCGTACGTGTTCGGCTTCTTCTTTGGCCGCACGCCCCTCATCAAGCTGAGTCCCAAGAAGACCTGGGAGGGTTTCATCGGGGGCGGCTTCGCCACCGTCCTCTTTGGCATTCTCTTCTCGTATGTGCTGTGCAACTACCAGTACTTCATCTGCCCCATCCAGTATTCGGAGGAACTGGGACGCATGACCATGTCCTGTGTCCCCAGCTATTTGTTCACGCCGCAGGAGTACAACCTGAAGCTGGTGAGTCTACCACACTCTACCCTTTCGGTAACAGCTTATATTGTATGAATATTGTTTTCCGCAGCTGGGAATCGGTAAGACCCTAAACGTTTACCCCTTCATCTGGCACTCGATCTCCCTGAGCCTGTTCAGCTCCATAATCGGACCCTTTGGCGGATTCTTTGCCTCGGGCTTTAAGAGGGCTTTCAAAATCAAGGTAACTAAGATTTTAGCAATCAATAAGCAGTCTCCCTAACCGGGGCATTTCATTGCAGGATTTCGGCGACATGATTCCCGGACACGGAGGAATTATGGATCGTTTCGACTGCCAGTTCCTCATGGCCACCTTCGTCAATGTCTATATATCGAGCTTCATCAGAACCCCATCGCCGGCGAAGCTGCTGACGCAGATATACAACCTCAAACCTGATCAACAATACCAAATCTATCAGTCACTTAAGGATAATCTGGCCGATATGATAAACCTAACTTAAACGGTCATCAGTTAGATTCGGACAAGATGTTTGCTTTAGTCGTACGTTCTATATAAAAAACAGAAATTTATATGTATTTATATATACATATATAGAACATATACACTGATATATGTGTATTTGTAAGCAAGCGGGCAAGCACCTCGAGCAGCCACATAATTAGGTTATAACTACAGGCATAATTTTTATGTTTTTAGTCCTTAGTTACATTTGTTGTTATATTTTGCTAAGTTAATCTCCTAAGTTAGCACCCAGTTTGATTTTCGCATTAGGTTTCACCGACGACTATCCATGACTTGTTAGGCGATTCCATTAATTTTAAAGCCGCCGCGAGAGGCGGGCGACGACACATCCAACGCATGGCTGAGCAAACAGATAACTATGAATTTAATATTGACTATTTGTGTGTGCGTGTTGTTAGTGAATTTAAATACTATTACTTTAACTTAGAGGTCTGGCATCAGCATCAGCCGATGGTTTTGGGGAGACTAGCATAATTAGAACGCATTTTAGTTGGTTAGCGGTGGGACGGTGGGGACAGACGTCCTTTCTGTAATGCTTACGATTCTATCTAGTGCAATACGTAGAAGTAAACAATTGAGAAACCAATTCAATATTTATTCTGAACGTTCCTTTGGTAACATGTCATTATCATCCACAACTCGTCACTTTCACAAGAGTATATATATATATAGATATATAATCGGTTACTTACTGACCCTGTTATACGAGTATATGTATGGCATTTATAAAAGAAATGCGAGTCGATGGTGTTTATGAATAAGTGTACAAAACTATTTCAATGAACAACTTTAGAATTTCAAGTCTCTATCAATGTTAAAAATAAATGAAAATGAATGAATGTAAAAACTAGAAAGTTCTTAAAACAAAAACAAAAAAATTCGGAAGCATTCGATTGCATTCCTAAAGCTATTTATTTGCATCGATGATCATTTCGATTATCGATTTAGGCTTTCTTTTCGATCGGTTTCTTTGCGATCATTTTGGGCATCAGGTGAAGGCCGACATCATACGCATGCTCCCGCCGCAAGTCGATGTAAACGTTGCGCTTGCGAGCGTCGTCCAGCAAGTTGCGCCACATGTCCACGCACTGAAATTAAGAAAAGTAGTTAAGAAACTTAGAAAAGGGTCATCGCCATAGGTTCGCACCTCCAGATCCGCAAAGTTGCCGCATATCACCAGACATCGCTTGGGTCTGGTCAAGGCCACGTTCAGTCTTTGGTAGTTGGTAAGGAAGCCACATCCCCGGGTTCTTGCATACGATATGATGATCACGTCCTTATCCAAACCCTGGAACGCATCAATAGTGGACGCAGTAAGCTTCATGTGGCTGGGAATCACATTATTGAGGGCGAGGCACTGGCTGCTGTAGGGAGATATCAAGCCGTAGGAATAGCGTGAGCTTGGCATGTGCTTGTCCATCTCGCTGAGCAGCTGGCCCACGAAGCGGGCCTCCTCGTCGTTTTTGATGCTCCTGTTGGAGCAGCCGGTGGAGTCTTTTGTGTAGCCTAAATTAATTACGCAATAGGGAATGAGCGGGGCCTGGCGCTCCGTGCATGTTGCATTAACCAGTTGATCCTCGTAAAAGTATTTGTTTGGCCATTTGCATATCTCCGGTTGCATGCGGTACTGCATGCTCAGCTTGAACATTTTAGTTGTCATAAATTGATGGGACCCCGGATTGTCCAGCTCCTTCTGCAGAGCCCGTTGAATTCTATCGAACATTGAGTTGCCCAGCCCAAAGTCAATTGCCTTTCTTGAAAGAACAACAGCTGGGAGTTGCTTTGTATCCCCAACAAGAACCAGATGCCGCAGTCCGAATCTCATAGGCAACAATGTCCAGGGCTCCGTGCATTGTGTCGCCTCGTCTATGATGCACACATCAAAATAGTCCACAAAGTTGGCCAATTTGACGCACGACGAAAGGGTGGTGCAGACAATGTTGGCCCGACTCACAGCCTGCTTTGATATTTCGTATTCCTCCCTTGGCGTTATTGGGGGATTCAACTGCCCGGCAATCGTTAGCAGTCGCTGCTCCTTCTGCTGCAACTCCTGCTGCAGATATGACCCGGCCAAATTTTCCTTAGCCTTCAATGCCTTGATTTCATCTTTTACCTCCGCAAGCTGTTTCTTGAGCTCCGCCTTCTTATCCGGGGTCAGTAGCTTCAGTTTCTCCTCCTTGGCGCGTCTGAAGAGCTCCTCCAGCGAAAAGCGGCGCGATTGCTCGCTCATCTTCTCGTGCATCCCGAAGCGCAGCAGATTAAAGCGCTCCTTCTCCATTAGACGGTGCACAGAGCCAAGACTCCACATAATTCGGTCCACAGCGGTGTTGGAGTGGCCACAAATGAGGATTTTACGATCGAGCATTTTGGCCGCACAGCCGTATAGGCATTGCAAAGAGAGATTCGAAATCACAAGAGACTTTCCCGTGCCAGGAGGGCCCTGTATCAAGGTCAAGCTTGGGTGTGGGTCGATGACCCGTTGATATGTTTTAAGGACAATATCCATCTGGTGTTGATTAAGCCTATGGTAACCCTTGTAGGCAAATGCTCGACCTGTTTTGGGCATTTGGAATGGAGTTATCGCCTTCGTAGGCTTCATGATACTCTCACAGAGAGGGGAGCAGGACAGCTGGTGCACGGCACTCAGGGCTCCCAGTTCGATGCGCAAGCAGTCGATCACGGGACGGACAGTGAAGGTTTTTATTCTTTTTATGGCCTCCAGTGACGTCTTCTGCTTGAGTAGATTGAATGTCATGTCATGCGATTGGCCTGAAAGATTTGGAAAATTATAACATACAGACGAATTGAGGGGTCCGCTCCTCTTTTATGGACTTACCACCACCAACGGACTTCTGGCTCATTAGCATCGCAAAGGTTTCGGGTAGCTCCTTACCACTCATCAAAGTGTAAAGAGAAAACCGTCCCACTGGCCTGCTGCTGACTGAAAGCAAAGCGAATACATTTGAATGTGCTTCTAAGCTACAACATAACTATGGGGATCCCTACCTCGAATAATAACGTTAAGCCAGGGGTCCTCGGAGTATACATTCACCAGGCTGGCCGTGAAGCTATTCTTGACACAATTGTATTCGCGCTCAACGGTCGACAGAAATTCGAGTTTCATCAGCGGCACGAAGATACTGTGGAAAAATCGGTTAAGCAAACCCTCACAGGCACATCTTGTCATTTACTTACTCCTTATACTGATCAAATCCATCAAACTCTTGGGGAACAGGTATAAGAACATCCAAACTGGCAACCGCATCCACGCTGCGATGCTCTAGCCACTGGTTGCCCCACTCAATGACGGAGCGCCTGTGGTTTCCGTTATTAAGTATGGAATTGCGGGTTTTACGATCCCATTCTCGGCGTTCTCCATACGAATTAAGGATAAGCATATCCGACTCTTTGCATCCTTTTGTCGATTTCGCGGCTCCAGTCACCCTCTCGATGTAAAAGATCTCAACGTTGGGGTTAAATCGGACTCGTTTCTTGTTTTGATTCTCTTGAAATTGGTGGTACCGCTCCATATCGGCAAAGTTTACGCGGTTGCAAGTGCGCCGATTTCGCGCTGCCTCCGCGTCCTTGCGCTCCCGAGGTCGTGAGCAAAGCGGCTGTGGGTTTCTAAAGTCCTCATCTGCAGCCTGAAGTTGTTGCGAGAAGCTCTCAATTGTATTGCGCCTTTTCGGAATAGGGGTCTTTGGCATAGTGGGCGGCTTTGGCACATTTTTTTTTGCCTTTTTTGCGGCGGGCTCATCTAATTCTTTGGTCAGAAACTCGCCGCGATTTGTATTCTTTACAGCGGGCACGGTGGTGGCATGCTTCCTCTTGCTGCCGCTGCCGCTGCCAGCGCCTGTGCCTTCATCTTCCTTCGGCTTATCGGATAGCTTCTTCAGTGCCTCGCGACGCATTTCCTTGACCTTTTCGGTTTCCTTGTTCTTTTCCTTCGGCTTCTGGATCCACTTTTCTTTCATCTGTTTGATTTGCTCTATTAAGCCCTGTCGAGAAATAACCCTTTGCTTGTTGCTTTTTGGAGGCTCCTTCACAGATTTGTTATCTTGGAGATCCTCCCGGCAATTAATAGTTTTTCGTCTCTGTGGCATTGAACGTTTCGTCAAAGCTGACTCGTTTAGGGGTTCTACATCCTTGGGAGCGTTTTTATTTTCGCTCTTTGAAGTAGTCAGATCTTCCCGGGAACAGATAGTTTTACGTCTTTGGAGTTTTGAAGATATCTTTGAAAATAACTCCTGCGGTTCCTCACTCTTGTATAGCCCACAAGAGTCATTATTCTTGCCCTTTGATGTATGGGAAGTAAGGTCTTCCCGGGCACTGATTGTCATACGTCTTTGGCGTATAGTGGATTTATTCGCTACAGATTCTTTAGCCTGTTCTACGTCTTTTGTGGCCTCGCTCTTGGGATTTTGAACACTTAATTTTTTAATTGTCTGTTGCTTTAAAGTTTTTTTCTCAGCTGATTCTTCTGGACGATTTAAGGCAATTTTTTCCTTGAAACTTAGGGGTTGCGTGCTGAGTTCGACACAGCAAGACTTGGCCCGGTTGCGTAGCTTTGGTTTGTTTGGAGTCTCAGTTCTTTTGGTATCCTTCGGAGTGGAGGGCTTGTCGGTATCGATATCCTCGCGCAAAATGGCTGTTTTGCGTTGGCGAGTCGAGGAACTTTTGGTTCTTGGCTCTTTGACTTCCAAAGAGTTTTTGTCGGTCGCTTCATCGGTTTCAGAAATTGACGCCTCTGGTACGGGTTCCTTTGGACGCCGCGAAAATAGACTAGAATCTCCATCCGTGGAGCTAACAGAATCCTTGATGTTTTTTATTTTTATGACCAGTGGTCGCACCGAGCAGGATGTGCTATCCGCTATATGGAAAAAGTTTCAGAACTCTAGGAAAACGAGAAAACACTCATATGCACATACCAAAGCGATGGACGCCATGAGTGGTGTCTTCATCTTCCGAGGAACTGTCGATGCGCAGGCGTTTGAAACGTTTAGTCTTTCTAAACCCTATTTCAGGGGAACTCTCCCCGCTGGACTTCCCCTCCTCCTGCTGCTCCGAACCGGAGTTGTGGGTAATGGGAAACGCCTGTGACATCGGATACTCGGTGGGGGGCTTTTGGCTGAGCAGTTTCTTTGACCAGTTTTCAACCTTGTCGTTGAGCTCGTCGTCGCCATCGCTGTCAATGTAGATTATCTCGTCCGCGCCCAGTTGCGAGGAAGGCGAACCGTTGTAGTTGGTTTCCACTTCATCCTGGAACTCGCCATCGTCACTGCCGAAGTCCATATCGGCTTTTATCTCCTGGAGCACAGCCTGCGACAGGGCGAACTGTTCGTTGAACTCATCGTGAGCCTCCTCGTGAGCCTCCTCGTGAGCCGCCTCGTGAGCCTCCTCTTCCTGCGGCTGCTTGCCCAAACTCTTCTCCGAGACGAGGTCAATGGAGTCGCCGTCCTTGATCTTCAAGGTGTTCGTGGCAACCGCGCTCTTGGTACCGTTGAGCTTGTTGAATACGTACGGATTCAGCTGCAGCACACTGCCCAGTATATCGTCGTTCGCTTCGCCGAAGATGTTCTTGATGGCGGACGAGGTCTGCTCGACCAGCTCCTGCTTCATCTCTGGCAGCTTGGGCAGGTGCAGGGCGGTGTTCGTGGGCTGCTCCACCACAGGGGCGACCTCGCCCAACTGCTGGCGGAGATTGAACTCGACGGGATCGTCGGGGGCGAGGGGTTTCCTTGAAGGCGGCAGCGGCATGGTATCGTCATCGCTAGACGAAAGATCAAGCGGTTGATCGGGCACCTGCATGCACATCAATTTGAAGACGGGGTGGTCGGCAGGCACCTTGCTGTAGGGCGGCTCCACGCCCAGGCTGATGACCGAGCCTGCGATCACCTGCATGCGGTTGATTTGCTGGCTCAGCCGGCGCTCGTTGATGAACACCCCGTTCAGGGCAGACTGGGGACGTTAACAGAGGGAATTAGGCCGTGGTTTGAGGGTCGAGGACTGGGGGAAAGGCTTACCAACATCTCCAGCTCCACTGTGTTGCCATTGACGATGGATTTGAGGTGCTCGCGGGAGACATAGGAGTAACCATGTAATACGATCCTGCAGCGAGAGTGCCGGCCCAGCGTGCACTCACCGTTGGGCAGGATGATTCGATCGCCCGTGGTGACGTGGCATAGGAACCAGTTGCTGCCCATTTTGGCACACTTTTCGAACTAAACGCACTCACAGAGATTGCTCTTTTTCCGTGACGAAGTAAAATCAAATGGATTTTGCCGATAGGCAAGTTGTGCACCAACGAAAAGGTGGCTTGCAACAGGTCGGTTATCGAAATTATTTCCGTACAATGTTGTGAAATGCCCAATGGAATAACTGTAACTATACGATAGGGTCGCAAGTAACGGGAATATCGTGACCTGCTTAGAACACGATTTTTAAAAGTGCCGCCAAATCAAAAATGAAAAACATGGCCAAGTAAGCATAGATTTTGCCTCGAGTTAGGCCTTTAATTAAACATACATCAATTTCATAATAACAAAACCAAAAGAAATAAATATTTTTTTAAATATTTATTTATTTATTTATTCACTCAAAATGTGTCATTTTTGTATTAGCACCTGTATCATCCAGTTTAGCCTCAAGGTTATCTTAATATACAAGTTGTATTTATATGCATATTTCAGTCCATTCAAAGCGTTCTAAGCGAATGCCAGTCCTTAATCGCATTTCAATGATATGTGCTTAAAAGCACTGACCCCCTTTTCTACTAACACCTGATCCCCCTGCACATATATGACGGCGTGGATTCGGGACATGTACAGGAATGATTTCAAAACAATATTGCAGTACTTGCTTCTGCCAATAACATCCTAACCCTGTTCCAGGCATATTATTTCGTGTGTGGCCTTGTGCCTTAAATACAATAAGGGGGGAATTTTAAAGCCAAAATACGGCCAATATATGTATGTAACTGCAAGAACAAGAAAAATACAAGTAAATTACAGATATATTTTAAAAGATACAATAGGAGTGACAGCTCCTTGAATTAAACTAGTGACGTCACAAATGTTGACTGTATTCTATCGGCTATAGAGATAACCACCTTCCGTCCATGCGTATTGTGTTTGCCAACCCTATGTTTTTGAGCGCCAAAAGCTGCTCATATGTCGAATCAGCGAAATAAAAACAATGGCCCGCCGAATAGCAACAAAAGAGCCCTGGAGCTGACGGAGGAGGAGTTCAGTGGCGAAAGCCACGCCAAGAAGCAGTGCAGCGAGAACCTCTTCTGGCCGGACAGCGACGATGACAGCTTCTTTTCGAACGCCAAGCTGGAGGATTTGCTCAGCGGGCGAAATGAGCAGCTCTTCGGAACGCAGGTGGCACAGGGCAGTCCCAAGAATGCGGACCAGAGCGATCCCACGGACGGACTGTTCGGGGAGACCTCCTTTTCGGGCACTCCAAAGCCTGTTCCGCCGGAGAAGGCAAAGGAATCGAAGGACAAGGACCAAATAGATCTGGCCGAGGAGGAGGACGCCGATGCGGTGTTCAAGCAGATCAACCTAAACGACCTGACCATCGCCGAAATGGAGGACATTTTCCACGGCGCCGAGGATTTCAGCGAACCCCTCGCACAGAACACCCAAATGTTCATGGACGCCGTGGCCTTCAAGGTTCCGAAGACGCCCGAGAAGCTACTGGCAGGCCCAAAGGATAAGGATGACACGCTGGCGTTCATGTCCAAGTCAATTATCGAAGGCATTGTGCAGGGCACCCAGTACGAGACCTGCGAGGAGCTCAAAAATCGGTCCATTCTGGATCCCGTCAACTGGGAAAGCCAAGCATTTGCCGAGTTTGAAGAGAACCAAGTCAAGGACACATTTCCCAGCCTGGGTGACTTCTATGGACTTCCCGAGAAGGTGAAGAAACTCATATTCGAGCACAAAGGGATCAAAAGCCTCTACGGTAACATATGTGCGGTCATAAAAATTAAGCAGTTGATATTGATACTTTACAATTTTTTGCAGAGTGGCAGGACGAGTGCCTCAATCTACCTGCGATCCGGCAGCGCAAGAATCTGATATACGCGCTACCAACCAGCGGTGGTAAAACCCTTGTGGCCGAAATCCTCATGCTGCGCGAGCTCCTGTGTCGCGAGCGCAACGTTCTGTTCATTCTGCCATATGTGTCCATTGTCCAGGAAAAGGTTAGCGCTATGTCGCCGTTCGCCATCGACCTGGACTTCATTGTGGAGGAGTACACGGCGGGAAAGGGGAAATGCCCGCCGCTGCCGAGTCGCAAGAGGCGCAGCCTGTTCATCGCCTCCATTGAAAAGGGCGCCGTGCTGATGGACAGCCTTATAGACGTGCAACGACCCCACGAAATTGGTCTGGTTGTGGTGGATGAGCTGCATCTCATCGGCGAACGCGGCAGGGGAGCCACCTTGGAGGCCTTTTTGACAAAGGTGATGTTTTTGAATGGTACGAGCTATATTGTTCGCGTTTTCCTAAGGTTTTAAACTTATATGGTGCTTCAGCAAACATTCAAATTGTCGGCATGAGTGCCACGATTGGAAACCTGAGCGAGATATCTTCCTTTCTGAATGCGGATGTGTATACGAGGGGCTTTCGCCCCGTGGAACTCAAGGAGTATATCAAATGCGGGCCCGATTTGTTGGCAATCAACTCGGCAGGGCAAACTCTAGAGGAAATATTTGTACCCGATCGCAGTGTTGACTACAACGTGAGTGCCACTCAGATATCCCCCTGCATGGGTTTAATTTGGCTTGCCACTTGCAGTACAGCGAAGCAGTGAAGCGAGCGGACCCCGACCATTTGGCTGGCCTGATCAGCGAGTGTGCTCCGGAGCACTGCTGCTTGGTCTTCTGTCCCAGCAGAAAGAACTGCGAGAACGTGGCCCTGCTGCTCAGCCGCATTGTGCCGAAGAAGAAGTTCTTTGAGCACCGGCGCAGCGAGAAGGAAGACCTGATGGACGCCCTCGATAAATTGTGCGGCATCCTCAGCCCAGTGCTGGCCAAAACGTTACCCTACGGCATCGCCTACCACCATTCGGGCTTGACCACGGACGAACGGAAGTACATTGAGACTGCCTACCGCTTTGGAGTGGTCACTGTAATCTGCTGCACCTCGACCCTGGCGGCGGGCGTTAATCTTCCGGCTAAGCGGGTGATCATCCGAGCACCCTACGTGGGCCAGGAGTTCATGACGCTGTGCAAATACAAGCAGATGGTGGGTCGCGCAGGTCGCGCTGGGCTCGGTGAGGCGGGAGAAAGCATTTTAATTGCCCAAAGCAAGGACAATCTGCAAGTTGGCCAAATGCTGTTCTCGCCCATGGACAAGGCACTGAGTTCGATGGATCAACAGGAAGCTGTGGGATTGCAGGTAAGCGTTGTTTAACAAAGTTGCATTCTCTTCCATGTGTCAAACTATTATTTTGATAATTTGTTAGGCATAAGTTGTTTATTTCTCGAATCCTTTTATGTATTAAGTACCACGCATGGGCAGCAAGCGCACCCGCTCTCAAATAACAAACAATTCCTGAAACAATAAGTGGCGGTCTCGCTCTCAAATATCAAAGAATTCTTGAAATAAATAAGTGGCGGTCCCTGCATACCAAACCCACTCTCAAATAATGTAAACAACAATATCTCAAGCGGGCGATCTCCCTCCCAAACTTATGTATTCAAATGGCAGTACAATTAAGATTTTGGAAATCTTAAACTGAAAAAATCAGTTTTATGCTGAGATCCAATGAATAAAGATCAAAACCGCAACTATTCGTTTTCTTATTAGTCTCCAGCGTTGTCCTTAGTCTTTTGGAGGGACATTTGTATTACTTTTTTGGTGATGCATACATATTTATGGGAATTGGAAAGAATGAATTATTGGAAAACACACTTGCTGTTGTTAGTTGTTATAGTTACTTATAGGAATATATTATCCAATTATTGCTATCAATTAAAGTTCCCTATTTCTTTCCCAGTCCCTGATCCTGAGTGTGGTGGGCTTGAACCTGGCAGAATGTCGCAGGGACTTGAATCGCCTGGTGAACAGCACTTTGCTGTCTGTGCAAGCCAGCTCACTGGAGGTGGACATCGACCAGGTGGTGCTCCGCATCCTTCGCGAGATGTTCAGGAACAAGGTCCTGCAGCTGACCGAACCTGCAGACAAGTCAAAGGTTAACTGCTCGGACATCATAACCACTCAGGATGCGATCCCGAGCACCTCTCCGGCTGGCCAGAGGCGTTTGCTCATTGGCCAATCCACCCTTTTCAAGTTGACCAATATCGGAAGGGCTGCCTTCAAGGCGGGCATCGACTACAAGCGGGCCAATGCCATGCACAAGGAGCTGAAGCAGGCCCAACAGCAGCTCATCCTCAGCAACTACTGCCACCTGCTGTACCTGATTGTGTGCTTTAACTCAAACGAAAAGGGAGATGAGTTGTTCCCGGCCGATGCCAGTGTACTCTTCCAGGCCTACACCTCACTGCTGCCGGAGTCGCAGGCTCTTTTCAAACTCCTGGGATTCACTGAAGCCCACGCAGCCAGGCTCTTCAAAACGCAATCCGTTCAAGGCCCCCTCTCTGTGCAATTGAATCGTCTCTACAAGGTACTCATCCTTGCGGAAATACTCGATCTAAAGCCGCTCCCCGGTGTGGCTAGTAAATACAATGTGGAGCGGGGCACCCTGCAGCACCTTATAAGCCAGTCAACAGCCGCCTGCAGTGCAATCGTTCGCCTCTGCGAGGAGATGGCTGAGTTCTGGTGCTACAAGCCACTGTTTGAGCGTATCCTGCACAAAATGGACAGGTGTGGCACCTACGAACTGGAGCCTCTGATGGAGCTGCCCGCTGTTAAAATTGTAAGTACACAAAATCAGACGAAATGGATCGAAAACATAATTAAACTTGAACATTTATCAGAACCGTGCCAAGCAAATGTATGCAGCAGGTTTCAGGTCCATCGAGGATGTAGCCAAAACCAAACCTCTTCTCTTGGTGCAATCTGTGGAGCACATGCCCCTCAGAGTGGCCACGGAAATCGTTTCGGCAGCCAAGGTGAACATTTAGTGGCACTGATTCATAAATTGATTACTCTGAAACTCTATTAATTATTGTATGTATTTCAGATAATTATAATGAAAAAACTAGATCACTTGGAGGAGGAAACGGAAAACCTGAAGGGGTGCCTGCAAAGTTCCAAAGATTAGTCGACTGTCCAAGAATTGAAACAACGTTCAAGTATGTTTTATATTTATTTGAGTTTTTCTTTTGATTGTTTTGCACTCCGACTTAAGTCTTGGATCCTGGCTCTCCACAACGAACGCGATCTCCGACAAAGCTTAAATATTACGGACAATTTGTTTAACAATTGTAATTTAAATTAACACATTAATTATTCGTTCACACTAAATGTACATAGGGGCTGTTGTTATGTTCTGTTGTTTAATGTACTGGTTTTCTTGTTTTACGCTTTGATTTCCGATTGGGCGGAGAGGGCGGTGTAGATAGAGGGTGTTAGTTTTTTAAACTACTAGATACGAGCTAGCAGACAAATGCGCAAGCTGCTACTATCACGACAATTGAGTATTATACAACGTATATATAAGTAGTGGGTTCCGGTCATTTCGCGACATTCATACGAGAGTTTAAATTTGATAAATGTTGGCGAATCGTGATCAAATTGGGAAAACTTCTCTTGCATGGTCCTGAACCTTTTGTTGAATTAATTGTAGGTTTTCCTTTTTGCGGCTAAACGACTAAGGTAGAGAAGACAGATTGGTTTAAGAGGTTGGAGCCGTGCACCGAATGGAACTCTCCTGGTGTGGTTTGGGGGAAACTTATTTACAGCTGAAGAATCTAAAAGTGTACGAATCGTTGAAACTAGTTGAATAATCCGTAATCAATCGGAGGTACTTACCTTAATATAGGCAAACTTTTCAGTAGGCAAAGTCGTCGTAGAAATGCTGGGCAATCCGGCCTGCCGGCTGGTAACTCCGGCTCACTCCTCCGCCGGATGATCCGCCGGCTGCTCCTCCGGGAGAAGAGTATTCGAGTCGATGTGGACGCGCGGCTTGCGCCGGGACAACAGCCCGCCGGCGTATATCTGTCGACGAGAAATAGGAATCACTATGATAGCCACCGGGCTGTGATTGCGATTGCGATGCGGATGCTGATGCGGATGCAGGTGCGGATGCAGATGCTGAAGCGGATGTTGGTGATTGATACGGTGGCTGGTAGCCGAATGGATTGTAGGCGCTGGCATATTGTCGCTGCTGCTGCGACTGCTGCTGTAGCTGTTGCTGATGCTGTTGCTGATGCGGTTGCTGTTGTTGGTATGGAAGCGAATGGGGATGCGGATGCTGGGGCGAGAGAGGCTTCAGCGTGGGATCGAGAGCATCGTTTAGGGTCACATCGTAGTCGTTCTCATAGAGCTCGTCGAGATTAAACTTGGGACGCTGTGGCTCCACTCGTTTGGGGGTCGCAGGCAGAGCACTGCGCGGGGGCAGCGTCGTCCTTGGCGGACTGGGCGACGGCGGTGGATCCACCTCCTCCTCGCTATCCGGAACGCCCCTCAGCAGCGGGGCACCGTGCTCGAGGAGGCGTACGCCCGAAATGGTGGAGCCCATGTCGATGGGGGTGCTGTCAGTGGTGGGCAATGGTTTCAGGGCCACGCCCACGGGCTGAAGGCCACGGGGCAGGTAGGGACTTCCGCCCCTGGAGGGCAGGAAGGGTCGCTTCACCACACGTACCGACGACGGTCGCTGCGCTTTTCCCCGTCCGTTCAATGAGTTCCCTCGAGGCTTTGGTGCTGGCGCCTCCTCCTCCGCCGCTGGCTCTGCCGCTGGATGCTCCAGCTCCTCCTCCTCCTCCACGATGGGTTGTCGGGGTCGAGGCGGGACTGTGGGCTTCCTGGTGGTGGTCTTTGCCCTCAGTCTCTGGTTTCTGGCGGGCGCTGCTGTGCTCGACGGTGGCGCCGGGCTCTCCTCGTAGTCCTCGTCCTCGAAATCCACATCGGCGGGCGGAGCCCGAGATCGTGGGGCCAGAGGGCGCTTGCGTGGCCTTACCGGCTCCGGCTGCTCCGCCGGCTCGTAATAGTCTTCCTCATGGAGGGGCTTCTTCTCTGTCACCGGCTTCCGGAGAGTGGTCCTCGTCGGCTTCTGCTCGGCTCGCGGAGCTGGAGTGCGTCTCCGGGGCGTGCTCCTGGGTGGAGGCTGTTCGTAGTCCTCCTCGACCGGCTCCTCGGCGTAGTCCTCTTCCTCTTGGGCACTGTTCGCGGGCGGCTGGGTGGTGGCCGTGCTCTTTTGCACCGGATAGGAGTACTTCTTCTTCTCGTTGATGGGCACAGGTCGTGCAATGCGCGGAGGAGCCCTAGGACGAGCATAGACGGAGGCAGCTGCCGCCTTGGGAGTAATGAATTCGGTTAGGGGCTTTGGCGTTGTCTTGACCTTCTGCAGGGTCTGCTCCTCAGCTGCCTCTTCCTGGTCGGCTCCGCCATAGGGCTTCTCGTATTCGTCCAGGTCATCCAGAGCCGATGAGGGTGTCGTTCTCTGTTTCTCGATGCGTCTCCTGCCCACAGGGCGATCCTCGTTGAAGCTGCGTCGCTCCTCCACACGTCCTGGCTTCCGGGGTGACACCTTTCGACCTGACGGGCCTGCAGTGGGCTTGCCCCTCTGGCGCTTGTTGGGCCGCTCGTCGTAGTCATCTTCCTGTGCCTCCTCCTCGTCCCGGTAGCGGTTTCTGTTCCTCCTCAGCGGCTTCTCCGCCTCCACCCGCTTCTCGTCGTACTCGTCGTCGTAGTCCACCTCCACCTTGTGCTTGCGCTGGTGGGGCCGTGGCTTTGGCCTCCGAACGGGTCGCTCCTCATAGTAATCGTCCTCGTACTGGTCCTCCTCCTCATAGTAATAGTCATCGATGGGCCTGCGCTTGTAGGGACGTCTCAGGGGGCGTTGTGGTCTTTGAGGGCGACGCCGCGGGCCCGGTGGTTGCGTGGGTGGTGCCGGAGTTGTGGTGGTGCTCGTGGAGGTTGTTGTAGTGGCCATATAGAGTTCATCGTTTCTAGAAGAGAGCAAACCGGTCAATTTAGATGTTCATTGAGGGGATAACAACCTATTCACCTGTTCCAGTACTTCTGGGATCCCTCGCAGTCCACGTCCGAGGCAAAGTGACAGATGAAGGTGCGCTGGTCGAAGGCCGTGAAGTTGGCGCACAGAAAGTCGTGCCTGATGCCGTAGACGCAATGGTGGTAGATCTGCAACAAGCTCAATATTTGTTAATCACATTTGGCCATAACTAATCCACCATCGTTTAGCGTTAGCGCTTCTCTTTGCCCGCTTTTGGGGTCAAGATCGAGGCGCAAACAAGTTTATTTTTTGGCGTCACGTCGCAGTCGGCAAAAGAGAAATTACTGGACATGCACCTAGGTTCGGTGGTTGGCTCTCCGTCTGGACGTGGCTGTTACGTCGACGCTTTGGCCAGACAAGGTCGCCCCAGACCGGCTTACTTACCTGACATTTGTACTCGATGGAGGCATAGAAGCCATCGTGCAGGCCCTCGCACTCGAAGTGAATCTCATCCATAGGGGGCACTGTGGCCAGGAAGGGATACGTGGACAGGTTGTAACTGCGGGGAGAATTCGATGATGTAGAACTTTTATATGCAACTAATATGATACCTAGTTTTGTTTCTGATATATTTCAAAAGAGGCTTATTTTGTAATGTTGCCATTTGCTATAACTAATATGTAGGTAGAGTTTTAATGAGATTGGCAAACAGGTTCTTTTGACTGCGATTGAATTGATAAATTTAATGGGATATTTTGTGTGCAAATTATTTCAATGTATCACTCAGCGATTTCGTATAGCAATTAATTTTGATTATACTTTCGCAAGGTCAATTTATCTCCGGCTTCGTTCGAAACACGCCTTCCTGTCCTGTCCGACTTACCCTCTCAGCTCCCTGGGCAGATTGGGGTCCCAGATGTAATCGATCTGTGGAATGCCCGTCAGCTTGGAGTTCTTGGACAGAGTGCCATTGTCCGACTGGGCGGGAAAAAATCGTTAAACATAAAATATCACTTAGGGGAACATAACAATAAGCACCTTGCCGCTGTCCCCGCCATCCCCGCTGGGCACAGGCTGCTCCTCCTCCGGCTCCTCCTCGGCGGCGGCCGCCTCCGTGGTGGTTGTCGTGGTGGTGCTGGTCGTGGAGGCGGGTGTCTTGGAAATGGCTACCTTTTTGAAGGGCAGGGCGGCATCTGTGGAGGCCAACAGGCTCAGCAGCAGCACTGCCGTGTAATGGAAACGAAATTTAAATTAATTAAAATCTCACAGCTGCCAAAAATCGATTATATAACAGCCTGCGGTGTCAGGATTGCGGTTATGTCACAGTCCGGTTAAAGTAACAAGATAATGCTTAATTTTTTGGGTTTGTCCTCCAATCCGATTTCATACAACTCACCTGTTGCTGTCATTAACAGCCAGCCTTTGGCTCTTTTCATCTTGAAGGCTTCAGTTCTCTGGTTTTTTGCTTTAACTTCTCTGGCTAACTGAAGCGAAAAAACATAAAATTATTACGTAAATCTTCAGAATTTATAACCCCGCAACCGCAGAGAAAGATTTACATTTCAGCCAAGTCGATGAACGCTTCAAAGTGAAAACAAGAAACAAATAAATCTTCTTTGGAATTCTTCCTCTTTCGGGGTTTTTGAATTGAGTTCTGGACTTTTAATTAAGTTATTATGCCTGGCACGTTCTGCGATTAACGTTTCTTTTTCGTGCTTGTCATTTAAGTCGGCGAGAGTTGAAACACATGAATGGAAATTGATTTGTTCGAGAACCTCCGCCACCTGCACGAATGCACTCACTCCCAACTTGGTTGTAGAAAGTGTTCTTAGTTAGCTTTTCCAATTTGGTCAAAGCAGAGAAGTGAAATTTTCCAAGGGAAAGGGTTTGGTCATCACAATAAACCACAAGCAAAGAGTAGGTACTATATTTGCCCACAGTAACAACAAAATAATAATTGCCTTCAAACATCTTGCCAACTTTGGGTTTATTCAATGAACATATGCTTTAGAAAACACTTAACAATAGTGTAGTTTTCCAGTTAAATGGCAACTCGTTTAGCATTAAACGATCATTTAGCTAATACAATCTGGGCAAACAATATTGTACGTAGCTTAATCAGCTTCACTTTTCGATTTCCGTCTCGGGTGTCGCTTGAGGTAATTGCATAATTAGCTTTGGCAGCCTCAGCCTTCAATGTCACTTTTGGCCAGGCTGGCTTGGCTTACGTAAGGAGAGCGAAATTGAAAGGGTGGCCACCGGCTGCCACCGAGTGCCGCAAATAAATAAATAAATAAATACCCTGGCCACATAATAAACACAATGCATAACTATAACAAATTGAAAAGCGAACAACGAGAAGCGAACTTTCATTTCCAAAATGCGTTTTTTCGTCGAAAACTGAATGCAAAACGCTTGGCTCGGAAAAGATCATTAGAGCAATGTAATTTGGCAGTCGATGGCCCAAGTTAAATGCAATTTGTTTCTCCCAAAATAAAACCAAGCCACAATTAGATATTTTTATTGTGCATTGTTTGGCTGTGCGTCCCCTTCGGTTTGTGGGCCAACACACGGGGCGTATGCTCGCTCGATGGCTCCTCCTCCGCAAAATTTCTGCTGAGTTTTAATGGCCCGGTGGCCCCTGAGTTCAAAGATTTAGCCGTTCACACCCTGTTTTGGGCCTCTTTTTGTTTTATTTTGCTGTGCCCGCTGCGGTTGTTTAACCAAAAAGTGTGTCGTGCATTTTAAGTGGAGATTTGATTGGATTTGATGTCTCTCCGTCTTTATGCTGAGTGTTTTGCTGGTTGTCTGTCTGTCTGTCGGTTAGCTTTTTGCCTGCTTTGCACTTTTTGACATTTTGGCTGAGTGAGTGGGCCGAGAGCGAGATAAATATCTGACAAAATATGATAATAGTTTCTGTTTTGCCTGAGATAACAATTATGATGGAAATGAATGCCGCAGTGGAAATGTCAAAGGGTTCTACGCAAGCGCTAGGGAATTGAAGCTAAACATACTTGTTTAAAGAACTTGTTTAAAAATTTCCAAGTGTAATGCAAATATTCTAATGCCTACACACGCTGGCAACGAGACCTTCCATCCATCAACTTCTGCTGAGATTTTCCCATTCGTGTACAAATCATGCCCATTTTCTTGGCCGAAAGTTAAGGTCAGCTCGGCCGTCGGTGCTTGATAAATTGCCTTGTGCTAAACAAAGTTAATTTATGGATCTGCTTTTTTACCTCAAATCCCCGATTTAGTGCAGCACATTGTTCATAAACGAAATATTAATTTATTAATTTCTGCCATCTAATCTTTTACAGCCCACGGAGAAATCCAAACGCCAAAACAATACATGATCCGATCGATTCGATTCGATGCGAGACGAGACGATTCGATGCCTAACAGCATCAGGCCTTATTGTCTTGGCCAAGTTCAAATTCAAGGCTAAGCACGATGACAAATACCGGTAAGTTGTTGCCGCTTTTGTTTTCAAATTAATTGATGAATCTTTAGCCCAGTCCGGCTGCAGTAAAACACACAAAAACGGAAATACAAAACTGAGAAAACAATATAATTGGGATCAGGTTTAGGAAATTCATTTTAATTTGTCTAGAGCCTCAAAATTTATTAAATTTTTATTAAACAATTTGCATTAAGTATACATGTTTATGGGCAATCCGCGTCGGCGGCTTTTCCTTGAAATTTTGCAAATTTTTCCACCGGCTCGCGGTGACTCTCCGGCTTTGAATGAATTTAAGAAAACAACAAAAGCCGCCTAGAATCTTGGGCCCCGCCGTGAAGGTCGTCCCCGCATTTTGAGCACAATAAGCAATTAAAATAGAGTTTTATAATTTCGTTGCATGCATCACGGCCACTTTTGATTTCGTTTACACATCTCTCGATCTCGCGGCCTGTGAATATTTTGCGTGTAAATTTCTTCGACGTCAGCAACGGGTTTGGCGATCCGAAATTTATGATCCGAGTTGGCCCAATCCGGTTGCACGATAGAAACAGAAGTTGCTTTATTTTTGCTTTTTATACCATGTACCTTAAAGTGCAAATGGTATATCAAGTTTGTGAAAATATGTAACAGGGAGAAGAAAGTGTTTGCGACCCTATAAAGTGTATATATTCTTGATCAGCATCAACATTCGAGTGTCGCTGTGTCCGTCTGTCCGTCTGCATGCATAAAACACGTCGTACTCCGAGATGGTAAAAGCTAGAGACGTAACTCTTTTTGTTTCAGGTTCTTTATATGAGTACGCAGATCGAGTTTATTGAAAAAATTTTGCCACGCCCCTTACCGCCTTCTTAATGTGCATAAACTGTATTGTCGTCCATATATGTGACAATATCTCTGAGATAGCTAGAGACATAATTCTGTTTGATTTATATGTGTTTAGCAGAATATGTTTTTAAATTTTAGCCACGAGCCTTTCGACCTTTGCAATTTTGGTTTTCATCTTCGAAAGGGTTAGACCAAGAGATAAAATTCTTTTTGCTTACTGCTGAAAACTTTAATGTCTAGGCATGTCCCAAGTTTTACAAAGATCGGATAATAAACAATGAATATACGGCCAACAAAAATGTTCACCGTCCCTTCTCAGTGTTAATTCCTTAAATCTTTGTAATTTAGGGTTAAAGTATTTAAAGGGAAAAACTAATTGATCATGAAAATATGTTGGGTACATGGTATCTCGATGTCGAGAAAGCTCGACGACAGCGTTTCTACTTGTTTTCTGTTAGCCATCATCTCTCCCGCCCAGCCAGTTGCCAGCTGGCCGCGACAAGTTGCTCGTTGTCACAGGGAATTAGCATCTTTATAAGCGGTTATGAGATCTTTGCCTTTCGCACTTTCAAGGTCGCCCTCCATGGTGGTCTATTTGGTTTATTGGTGCAGTGCAGACCGCCGATGGCACCGCCATCGTGTTTCCCCAAGTTGTGTGAAGTTTTTTACGGCTCAATTGGCACCCTAAACGGGTGCTTGGGTTGTTTTTATTAGTTGATAAATTATTAATTGTCTGACGCAGGTTAGTGGTTCACAGGAAGGGGAAGCCAGTTCTTGAAGACTTAATTGGGAGCAGCCGAGCAGAACGTGTTTAGCACTTTTTTATTCGTCTGCCGAATGACTAACGGAAACAATTTGCTGGCTGAAATGTTTAGTGTAATTCTAGGAAATCCTTGACAAATATTTATTGACCAAAAACGTTTTCTGGTTATCTAATCATAAGCTAATTTCGAACACGTTTCTCCCTATTTTATCTGCCTTACATTTCCTATCTTAACCTAAATCTGTAACAGACATGACACCCATTAGCTGCTTTTCACGGCTTTTCCAATGCACATCGTCTCGTGCCGCGGAGACATTGCTTTGATTGGCAAGTGAAAACGGAGTTTCCTTTTTGGCCGCACAAAAATCGAAACCATTTTGCGTTTGTTTTGTTTTGATTTTTTTTGCATTTACTTTTCTTCGTGTTTTTCAAGTTGGCCAACTCGCTGACCCGAACACCCAAAGAGGTCAGTTCCCAGACACTTGGGAAAAAGTCGTAAGAAAATTATTACCTAACTTCTGGCGGCGCTATGGGACAATTAGGCAAATATTATTGTTAGCATTTTGCCTTAATTGTGGAAAACTGTGCGAGCAGATGGAGAAGAAGCTGCCAAAGAAATCAAGAGTGAAAAGCGGCGGATGAAACGTTTCAGTCGAGAGATGGATGAAAGTAAAATTTCAAAATTTCATTTGTTGCTTGTGGCTGCTGCTGCTGTTGCTGTTGCTGTTGCTGCTGGTGCTGCTGCTGCTGCTGATGATGATGATGAAAGTAAAATCTTGGCTCAGTTATGTTGGCCATATTCGTGGTAGTTGTTGCTTTCAGCCTTTGCTGCCTTTGGTGTTCGCTGAAGATGCGCAAACAATTTGAACATCTCTTCACACAAAAACAGACACCGATAAAAACTGTAACTGCAAAAAAGGGGCCTCGGGAGGCGTGGTCCAAAGGGGGCGGAGGGCGGCCAACAATGAACAAGACGCGGAGAAATAATTAGCAACGCCTGAGATCATTTTTGTGTTTGCAAAACGCTCTTTTGGCCATGAGAGCTTGCCGTTAATGGTTGGTAAAAAAAACCCACACCGAGGGGGAGGAAGGCGGTTTCCCGAAAAAAAAGAGGTGTTGTAGCCAACTCGAGGTGTTTGACTTGCAGATAAGATTCGAATCCCCCAACAAATTATCGGGCTCACCTCTTTGCTGGACGGTCAATATTTTCGGCTTTTATAATCCACAACAAAGCTTAATGGCTTCGCATTAGTTTCCGCCAATCTGCTGGGCAGATTTTTGATTTGAAAATTTCCAACTGATTTGATGTGATTTGATGGGTCTCTTGAAAAACGAACAATACAAATTTAGCCACAATCGCACTCACAAAAACACGCCAAGTCGCACAATCATACTGCGAGTAGATACAAAGGCAAATCATTTAGTTTCCTTTGCACTTGTATTAATGTTGCAGTTTTCTTTGTGCCAGTGCTTGTGTTAGTGCACTTGTGGAAATTTTTATTGTTGTTTGGCTGATTTTGTAACTGCTTTTGCGGTTATTTGTTTTTATCAAAGGAAAAGCTGATGTTTTTCGTTTGCACCCGAGGATCACGGTAGGCTTCGCACACTTTTTGATTCACTTGCACTTAGATTTTCTTATGCCCCTAGATTTTCCCTCGAGCGAGGTTTGTTTTGCATTTTCCACCTAAATCGTTCACTTTTTATATAATTTTTCCATCTTCCACTCGACAGACGACGTCGCACACACAAGCACAGCACACGCAAAGCAAGACCCGTCGTCGTCTTCGGATATATGTATTTATATATGCACTCGATCGGTAGCTGATACTGCCGCCTGCCACGCCCACTTACTCAGTGCCCAGCTGTGCTGGCTGCCGTTCACCTGGCTGACCGCTTGCAGACTGAAATTGCAGATCGTATTGGCCAACTCGGGGTTGGCATAAAATGGGAATTCGGCTGGCAGCCTGGCTTTGCTTTTGTCTTTGTCTTTGCCTTTTGCGTTTGCTTTGCCGTCGAAAGCTCGGCGCTCGCTAATTTTGGTCCGTCTGCGGCTCAGAAAACGGGTTTATTGCCGCTTCGACGAAGCCGCGCAGTTGCCGTTGCCGTTGCCGCCGCCGCTGCCGACTTTTCGACTTTGCGCATGCGCAGCACGTTGTCACCGAATCGAAGAGAGCAGCGCATAGGCCGGAGAGCTGCGAAGTCGGGCCAAAACCCTCCTCTCTGGGCCGAGCTTTTCTCAGCCTGACTTTGTCATTTTCCTCGGCCAGCATTCTGCAATCGCTTTGTTTTTCCACTCTGATTTTGGCTTTGCCTTTGCCCGCCCTGGCTTTGCTCTGCTTTGCTTTTGCCTTTTGCTTTTCGAGCATGCTACCCGCTGGCTGGCGGCTGCTAGATAATCGTGCTTAACAGGTTTATTGATTAGGATTTTTTCCAACCTTTTTTTCTCGATTTCTTGCAAAATATGGAAAAAATGTAACAGAAATTAATACGGGCTTATCACAGCAGCAGTGTGCCCACCTTTCGAGGGAATATCCATTGCCTGGGGATCCTTAAAGAGGCATTTGAGAGATTTTCACATCTAATTACTCAGTCTGGCCCACAATCGATTACTCAACAAATTGATCGTGCTCTATTATCGTTTTGGCAACTAAAATGTCTGGGCTTTTGTTTATTTTTAGTGGCTAAATGCCTTTTCTTTTCACCGCACTCCATCTCCTTCGCTCCCTCTGGTGACCGCAATGACATAATGGTAACAATAACACAACCAAATTACGGTTACAGTTCAATTAATGAACCGCGTTGGCCCAAAACGGACTCAAGCCATCTGCCAACGCATTAGTCACACAAGCACACGGGCACACGGCAGTAAATAAAAACAAAAATTATTTAAACGCCTCATGAATTATTGCGCATACGCCGCGTGGTTTGCGCGTTCGAGTGCCTCGCTTCGTTTGGCAATTAAATGCTGGCCGCAGTAGTTGGTCAAGACTGCACTTTGCTTTGGCATTTCATTGACCAAAAGCACACTCTGCTCGCGGATCGAGATTCGTTTCGAATGCAAAATAATGCAAAACATTCGCGGCTCCCCTCATAATGGAAATCAATCAAGCCCCGTTCGCTGCGGCTTATGGCACGGCCCCCTCCTGCGCTCTGTCTGGCCTTATTACGTCACAAAGTACTGCAGCTTTGGCCTAACAGTGCACCCGGAAAAATAGGTAGTAAATCTTCTAACTTGCATACCAATTTTTGGCTTCATTGGGTTATAAACATAGAAATACTTGGTGGTTTGTCTTGGCACTGTAGGGTGTTTTAATTACCTTTTTAACCTCCTATTTTTCCGAGTGCCCCGGCTGGAGTCGCAGCATTAATAGCAATAATGCTGCACTGCATCTGCGCTCCGTTCCGTATAGCACGGCTATGTGAAAGTTGAATTTGAAAACTAAACTCCACTCAAGCGGTCTGAACTCAACTGAACTGAACTTACCGCTTAGACGGCTGGCTGCCTTGGTAGCGACTTAAAAACATATTCAAATTGGAACAGTGCCGGGCTTTGAGCCGCTGCACCGCAAGTCGTAATTCGGATACGTAGCATGCGGAATTGTCGAGTGTTTTATCGTCAACGGCGTGTGCCTTACATCTCCTCACAGCAAACGCATTCGAATTCGGGTATCTGTGTATCTGTATCTGGATCTGTAGCTGCATCCACTCGTATGCCGGCAGTGTATGAGAATGGGAGCACCGTGTCGCCTGGCTACCCAGTCTATGTTTGGTTTTTCGTGAGTGCTGGTGTGGGTCGAACGGTTTGTTGAACCAGTATTCCACATTGGTGGCAGGTAGCAATAGCAAGCGCACCGCAAAGCCGCTGCTACGTGTTGTAACTACTACTTAACTGGTCGACAAACCTCAGAGTCGGGCAGCGTGCAACTACCGATCAATACCGTCCGATTTTCCGCACACCACCTCCTTTAGATAACTCCTGATAACCACTGCAATTTAGTGCTGCATTTGTTTATTACAAGGGGAGGTCCGCGATAATTGCCCTGGCCGAAAAGTATCGTTGAAAGGATTGCAAGCGTTTCCTCAAAAATTTACAAGAACTGGCGCGCCTTTGAATCTGAGAATTGCTGTATATATGCATTTGCATATCCCTAAGTGGATTTCCAGGGATTTCAAAGCACTTTTATTACCATTTCTTGTGGCTTTTTCGCTCAAACGGTCCAGTAATTAGCCCAAATACGTGACCACCTCACCCTTTTTTGTGTCATTCTTGGCTGCTTACTCAAAAGAACCAAATACTATACAAAGCCGATGCCCTCCCCCTGGGTACCCGCCGTAAAAAAAGCAGCTTAACTTGTTTTTTACAACTCCTTATTGTTATTGTTTATTACATATAAAGATTGTGTTTACGCTGTGGCTGTGGCTTTTGATTTTGTTTTTGTGCTTCTGTCTTTGTTGCTGCTTAATGCAACTGGTTCGATTGTATCAAAAGTGGTTACATTCTCTTGACGGGGAGGGGCCTTGAGATGTGGCTGCCTGAATCGAATTGCAATTCCGCGAAATAAAAGCACAAAGTAACAAAACCGATTCAGCTGCCAGATTGACCTTGTCGCCAGTGAGCGAGTGAGTGAGTTCAGTTCGATTTTATAGGATGAAAAAGTTCACCACAAAGCGCAGCACCTTGCTGAGCGTGCTGTTCGATTCGGGTCTCTCGGGCAGGGGAGCCCCTTCCACGAGATGGGCGTCCAGTTGGGCCTCCAGCTCGGCCCCGTAGCGGAGGATATACCACTCGGCGGTGAGGTAGATGGCCAGCGTGATCAGGGCAAACTTGATGTAGATCTTGCAGATGTCGAACACATTCAGCAACAGCTGATGCAGCAGCTCCATTAGATCCATTATTGCGGCCCACGTTGCGTATACGTCATGCAAAACTTCGAGTTGATATTTGTTTATTTTTGTTGGTTTGCGGGTATTTGTGCGCGCGATCAAAGCTTGCGATTTTGTAAATGAGGTCGTGTTCGGCTAGCCAGCGCGGCCCTATTATGCAATTGTTGGCTCAAAGTTTTGGAGTTTGGTCTCGGGGCTCTCGATGCACATTTCGCTTTCGGCTCTTTGAGTGATGTCGCCTCCGTCGTTTTGGGCTCATTTGCATTTGATAGTGTTGATGATCGCAGCACAAAAGTGCGTGTTTCCCGATGTGTCTTGTTGTGTCTCGATATCTTTCAATGACCAGCCATTGGGTAGGCACCTTAATTATGCTAATTTGTGTGGAGCATCTCACACGACTTCATCTGTCTATTGTGGCCTTTCTTTTCTTTCGCCGTTGTTTTTCAGGGCCCTAAAACCATTTTGGGGTTCGGTTTCAGTTTCGATTTGCTCTTTCGGCTCCCTGCAAGCGTAAAAACAAATTTCGTTTTAATTTGATTGGAAATTAATTAGAGACACACAAAAAGATGAACGAAAGGGTAAACAAATTGGATTGCGAAAAAGTGGTCCAAAAACTGGAGCACAAGGTGTGACCGAAACGGGAGATCGATGCTTTTTTTATCAGGCGTCTTGGGGCAGGTCAAATTACTTAATTAGCATAGAAAATGATTTTTGGGTTTATTGAATATTTAAATTGAGGCAAATGGTAGGCAGGGACGGCGAAAAGATCGAATTGGTCAGGGTAAACCTTGGAAGCCAGCGGAGATTTTGTAATAAAATGTGTGACTGGAGGAAGGCAGATGCAGGGAAAGAATTATTGGAAAGGTATCATATGGGGTTTGCCCCCTTGCTGCTACTGTATTACTAATTTCCCAATAACCATTAATATTTTAAGCTTTATGCAAAGTAAGACTCATTAGCAATCATCACTTTTTTGGCAATTTCCACTCGCAACTCATTAAGTCAATCAATTTCCAAATTATCCGAAAATAGACCCATCAAAACATTGATTACAATCTCGGCCGAAACGTTGACCTTAAACGATGTTAATAGAGTTTAAAGTGTCCCATTCACAGTCAGTCACTTACTTGGCGCCCAACCGACCTTGATAATGAACGGCTCTAATCCCACTTGCCGCTTATGATTAAAAACGCTTTGGAGATTCAAACGAAATGGACCAAAGATCAGTCACCCATGGCAGATGCTTCACCTCCGCGCCTAACCTTGATCATGAAGTTTGGTTTAAGTTCATTTTGATTAATTTCGTACACCCCTTTCAGGTGACTACGCCTCTGGCACGTTGCCATTCGTCAAGTCGCGACAAGCCGCAGTCAAAACTAGCCGGAGATTGCATCTTTCGGATTTGAATACTCGTACACTTGACAATCGCTTAACGCGAACCGACTTAGCCTTATCCAAGAGCCGAGCTGCGAGCTGCGCGCTGCGAGAGCCAAGACGAGCCCAGACTCCTCTTCGCCAACTCGATAATCGCAGCAATTATACTAAGCACACAAATCAACTTCAACTCCGTCTCTGGGGGGACCTGTTCAAGCCCCGGCTGGCAGAAATGTTTTGCATTAATTTCAAAACGCATGCGAACAAGACGCAACATCTTCGCAGCGGCACCAAAATCCCAAACTGCAATGGAAAACCAGTTGCAAATATGGTAATATGGATAGCCTTCGTTGGCGTGGATGGGAGCTGTGCCGCTTCCTGCCGAAATGGCAAATGCTGAAGTTGAACTGTCGCATAAAAGCACCCGTGACTCGGGGCCGAGAAACCAGAGACTTCGATCTGACAGGTCGGGCAATGGGCAAGAAGATTTCGCAGAAGCCACCTCTCCACATCCGACCGCCGAGATGGCGACGCAGCTCGAGATGGACATGGAGATGAGTTGAGATGAGGTGGAGGCAAGGTATTGCGTGGATCTACCGGTTTTTCGAGACCCGGGCCAGACACCTTGAGAGACCTTCTGACATTTTGCCGATTCGGTTACTCTGCTTTTCTCCCTGGACAGGCACAGCTTTTGACTGTTGGGTTCTAGGGGGGTTAGTAAATAAAATCAGTATAGGAGTATAGGAAAACATCGATCTTTCTTATTGAATAATGAATTGGCAAGAATAGAACAATAACACGTGGAAGTACTTCGATTAGATTACTGTTCCAATTTCTTATTTTGCAGTGATTTTGGATTGAATTACTCACTTATTATAATGTTTGTTTTTACAGATTGACACTCGCATTATTTGATTTCATATAATTTCCAAAGAGCATTTAAAGTTTACTGTTTGTTCAGCACTTCCCTTCGGGTAAGTTCAATTAATTTGCGCAATTTATTGAAGACAATTTCCACATCTTCAAGCTGAGGTAATTAAATAATTTCATGTTTGCTGTCCCCCGGCTTCACCTGCTCCACCGCGTTGTCTGAGTGTCTTGTTTTTTGTACCTATTTATATTTTGCATGAAATTCGCGTCACACTGTAAATTATTTAGTTGCATATTAATTAGTGGACACTTCCAGCAAACCGTAACAAAGAAACCGCAGCCGCATGAGGGCCCCAAAAAATATTGTTTAAGCTCCTTACATAATGCAAATGGTGTTAACTCGATTCCAGTTACCAGTTTGCCGCCATCGTCGTCTAACCCATTAAAAAGCGTGCACCGAAGCGGAGGGAAAAACGAATGTGGGTGACCACCGGTGAATGGTCAAGAAAAATAACCATTTTGTGATTTATAATTCCGCTGCAATTCAAACTCAAGGGGCCGGGGGGTGTGGACACCCCGGTGCCCCGTCCAAATCTGTGTCACACTTCTTTGTGCATGGCTTTCGGGGTAATGACTGGAAATGAAATTGACTTTTAATTAGGTTTTGTGTCTCATTTCTTGTGGTGCGTTTGTTGATTTGGTTAAAAGCGATATTTCCGCATCGGTCGCAGCTGGAGGCTTGTACATATCTTATGCACGAGTGTCTGGAGTTGCGTAGGCGTAGTCGGAGTGTGTATATGGTATATAATTACCGGCCGATTATTTCGTTTTATTGTACGCGGAAACGAAGTCTGCCTCCCGGTGTGGCATACAAAACTTGAACTACTTCTCTGCCTCTTTTGCCTGCTCATTTAAATTCGTTTCGGTGCATTCCGAGGGTTTGGAAATGGTGCAGACTGATGTAAATTGGTTAAAAGCAAGATCTGCAGGCAGAGATTGGAGGAGGTGTTTGGGTGTCATTTTACCAAAGGGCTCAACACCTCTTGACGCGGTTTTACTTCCCTGTATCTGGTGCGATCTCTTTGTTAAAATGGCATTAACTTTACTTAATTTTCTTTGAAACGAGGAATAAAATTTAGGTTAAACTGGACTATGGGTGCTATCAAAATAGTATCAAATAGCTGCCACCCACCCACATATTTGCTATATAGCGGAGATGCTAATCCGGTGAAGGGCCATTAGCTAACCGATTATGTCTGCTAACATTTGTCTGTTTCCTCTTCCCAGTTCAACTCCAAAGCCAACTCCATTCACCGGCCATTTAGGCCTCGTTTGTGTGCACTTCCCAAACTCGTTAGCAGCTGGTGTTGGCTCCAAGCTAGCGCTAATCCTAATCCCAATTTTAATCTGTGTTTAAGATCATTTGGGGCTTCGATACTTACCGCTCTAATTTCGCTCTAATTTTAATCCATACTCCACAAACATTTATAAAAAAAAACACGAAGTTGGACGCCACATAAATGATTTTGACAAGACAAAGCTTCTTCTTTTAGTGAGATCAAAAGCTTGCGGCCATATGATCAACAGCTGATTGTTGCCAAGATGAGCTTTAAAGATCTTGAGTGTGAAAGGGAGATGACTATATAGTTAATCCCTATGCAAATGGGCTGGCAGATAAAAACACTTGAATAGATGCTGAATTGAAATTTAAATATTAAAACAACCTAACTTGACTTGAAATTAACTGAAAATAATTGTAATTTAAACTGCTCTCTAATTTGAGCTTAAATTTTTAATTTGTTTTCAAAACAACCGCCAAACTTATCGCATGAGCTTTGCACTGCTTCGTTGGGTTGCGAACCCTACCAAAAGCTAACTGCTTTGCAAACCATCGGTTACATTTTCAAACTTTTTATTCAGCTCTGTGCTCACTTCACAAGTATTTCAATTTTCCTGACAATTTTAAATATATATGAGAAAGGTTTGGTGTGTATTTAACAATGATCGAAATGCCTGATGTATTAACATATATGTACAACGGTTAATTTTGGGTTGCATACGAAAAATGCGAGTTGCGTTTTGGGTTAGCGCCAATTTTCAGTGCTTGTGACCAACAACAGCAAGAACAACGAGTTCAAAGCCAACTCAACTCATTCAATGGCCTCGATTATTTCATATTCTTCATCCAAAGAATGATCATAATCGATGTTGTATTTGTTCTTGATCTTGCTCTTGTAATCCTTCAGTTCCGCATCATTTTCGAATCGATTTGTGTTGTATCGCTGCTTTCCTCGCAAGTTGCTGCTGCTGCTGCTGCTGTTGCTAGTGTTAGTTTGGTTGCTGGGGCTCTTCCTTCTCTGGCCTGGTTGGGTGCTAGTGTTAGTGCGGTTTCTAGACCTAGTTTGGTGGTTTTCCCTATCTCTATGGCTAACTCTACTCGTCGTTTTCTTACTGCTACTGCTAGGCTTTGATTTTCTTTCGCTATTTTTACTAGAATTATGTTGCTGTTGCTGCTGCTGCTGCTGCTGTTGCTGTTGCTGTTGCTGTTGCTGTTGCTGTGATGATGAGTATGACGATTGAGGATTGGTACTTGGTGTGGTAAATCTCATGCTACCTCTAAAGCTATTTTTGGTCATTTTACTGTAGTTGCTGCTATCTACGATTCTATTGCTGCTATTGATTCCGCCGCTGATGTCGCTGTTGCTGTTGCTGTTGCTGCCGATCGATTGCTGTTGCTGCTGTTGATGTTGTTGCTTTTGAAATTGCCGCTGTCTGCCGCCGCGCTGTCTGTCTGTTCCGTTTGCTGTCCCAATCTTATACTCATCATCGGCCTCATATCATACATCACTAGCGGTCTGCTGGCGCTCGGGGATGCGATACAGCTCGTCGTTGTTCTGGTACAATTGCTCCGACCCGGCGCAGTTCACATTCGACCACCAGTCGCACACGCGGACAGCCTGGTTGAAGACGGTTCCGTTGGGGCAGAGGAAGGAGTACTGGTGGCCCGAGTGGAGGCACCAATGCCAGACCTGCAGGCAAAAGAGATTTCAGGATTTCCTCTTGTGAGTGTGGGTTTTGTGTCTCACCTGGCAGCGCGTCTCTGTGTCCGCATAGTAGCCGGGTTGGCGTCCCTGGCAGTTGAAGGCCAGGCCCTTGGGCACGGAGTCGTAGGCGGGGTAATCCTCGCCAGCAATGTAGCCATCGATTTGCTGGGAATTCAAAATTTAGTTAGTAATCTATCAAAAGTATGAATAAAATTCACAATTGAACTACCAATTGGGTGAACCAAATACTTCCATTGATAAAATGCAACCTGCATAACATTAACCCCAATTTTGGATCAATAACAATGCAGAATACACATATAAATTGTGATGCATTTACGGGCGAACCTCTCAACCACAAAAAATATGGAATTATATTATAGCTCCAAGCTGGCGATGCTCTCGTGTGAATTATCTCAGCTAGCCAGCGACCTTCACGAGTGGGCGATGGGTGGTGGGCTGTGGGCTGTGGGCTGTGCCACATGCATGTGGCAGCCGCACATTGCTCAAGCAGCAACAAAATGAACTCTAAACAATAACAAATTACAATTTGAAACAATTGCCACACAAACGGCGAATTTAAAATGCAAATGCAGCAACCCAAAAAGCACATACACAAAAACACTGTCGAAAAAAGGCAAACCAACAAAAGAACCAGTGAGTGTTGAAAATTGTGCACTTGCAACAGTTGCAAATAATTGAGGCATTGGGTCGCAGGAGGGGGGGTGAGGGGCCATGTGACAACCAACTGTCAATCTCATGCGTACGAAACCATGAAAAGCCGAAAAGAGCCGAATAAAACAATAATGCCAGCCGACTGCGGCATGGATCACAACACACAGGCATTCGCAGCAGAGATGCGACCCATGTGCCATCTGCCATCTGCCACCCCTCCTCTGGTTCTGCCATGGGGGGGCATTAAATAGTCTGCCTCCATCGGTTCCAGCCTCATGTTTGCTGCATCTTCGCCCATCGCGGCGCCTATCTTGATCTTGCCTCAATTTCTGATCCGAATGCAGTTTCCCATTGTTGCCGCCGTCGTTACGCTCGAATAAATCTCTCCCCCTTTCGGTGCAAGGGGTTAAAGTTGCCTGTCTATTTGGGTTAATGTTGAGTTTATGCTAATTGAAGATGTCGGAACAGGCCAAAAGTGATTGGCAATGTGCAAAAGTTTGATGGGGTGGGAAAGTCTGCACACTCTTTAAGGGATTTCTAATCGGGCACAACTCTTGGGAACAAGTTAAGATCATTTTTGCGATTAGAATACTTTTGAGTTCTTATATCTTTGATTATAGGAATGAATGATACCGGACATCAGTGTTAGGACATCAGTGTTTGAGGATACATATAAATATGTTAGAAATATCTGCAATTCTAAACGATTTCTTTCAGTGGCGAGGATGTACCTTCTGTTGCAGCACTTTACGATTTGCATTGCCTTGTTTTTCGGCTTAACTTTTTCCAATCCCCAGCAATTTTCACGCTAATAACTTTCCTGGGCCTTTTTAACATTTCCAACGGCAAGCCGGAGACAAAAGCAAACGATATAAACCGCCCATTGCCTCAGTAACCCAAAAAAGCGAACAAGATGCAACCATTCGACCCAGTCGCTGGCAGTTCGCTCTGCTGCAACAATTATTCCCGCCACTCGCAACCTTTGGCCAGAGCGTTTTCCTTTAAATACCAACTGGCAACTGGCAACTGGCGGTGCTGCCAAGCTGACGAGGCTAAGCCGGAGGAGTCGAGATGGGCTCTGGCATGGCAGTTACAACTGGAAAATGGAAATGGTTAATTTTCCCTGCCTTTTCCTTTTATTTGTGTTTGTCGAGCACGGCTGCGGGGCAACCAAGGCTAATTGATAATGTAACACAGGTCTGCAGCGTGCCATTTGCCAGATGGCGAACTTGGAGTACACTTTTTGGGGCTATAGTACAATATAAATAACTGCTCTATATATTGGAAAGGTCTTATTGAATTAGTCTTGATATTATTGCAATTATTTAGGGAGAAAATTATGTTTCCGCTGCCTTGAGTAACTGTAATTTAATTGGAAAATCTTCAAATGGAAAGAGTATCTTTGGCAGGGGAAGAAAGACTCATGACGACACCTTCTTAGGGAAAGAAATATAGGGAGCTCTTGGCTTACTCTTTCGTGTGTGTGTTTTGCTTTTTGGTCGGGACGTGAGAAGTTGTCTAACACTTTGGCAGACAGGTTGTCTGCTCCACCTCCCGTGGGCCATGCTCCTGCCCCCGCTGCCTGCCGCAGCTTCTTTGGGGTCTTCTGCACTTGCAACATGCAGCTTGCAGCTTGCCGCGCGGCGAGAAAGAGGAGCCAGCCCCGGAGCCAGCAGCTCTTTTTGGGCAACAATTTCAGCCGCTGCCGTGGGAGTTTGCTGTTGCATGCCGCTTGTTGTTGCTGCTTGAGATCCCTATCAAACAAGAGACAAATGGTGTGCGCAATCTTTTTACTCGGAATGAATGTAGCAAATTATCTCAGATGACACTTTTTTGTGCGAGTGTGCAGTCGATGTTGCTGCTCGTGTTGATACAGCAACGATACCCGCCACACCAGACAAATGGAAATAGAGTCGCCCAATGAAGTTGTCAAATCAATGTTCACATGCCGCCGAGCCGAATTATTCAATAAGCAGTTTCCCAAGCCCGTAAAAACGGCTCGTTTACGGGCCCTACATTCAATAATATTTACTATAATTACGGGCCCCAACAGCGATCGGAAAGGAAGGTCTGGGATCGGGCCTGCGATCGGGAAGTTGGCTCAAGTTAAGCCTCAGCTCCAGGTCGACTTACCCCATTGACACAGTTCCCTGCCAGCAGCGAAAACAATCCGAACACGACTATCAAAATGCAAAGGCTCCACCGAAGATGCGGCTGCGGCTGCTTCTGCTGCTGCTGTCTGTGATGTTGCTGCTGCTGCTTTTCATGTTGCTGCGGTGATTTGTTCGCTGCCATGATGTCTGTTATTTTTGTGTTTTTTTTTTGTTAGAGATTTTTTGGTAATACGTAATTTAAATGTGATTTTTTGTTACTATCTAAAAAATAGAAAACGAAAATCGAAAAACGAGTCGAGTGGGTTGAAGATATTAATTTTCTGTTGTCGGTCTTTGGGTTTTATTTTAGAAAGGAAACCCCGAACGCAGCTTCTTTTTCTGGTTATTGGCCTATGCGGCATATAATTAGATTTTATATCTACATGTCCATTGTGCCGGGGTCGAGTGCTGAGAGGAGGCAACCACAATTGCTAATGGATGTTGCTGCGGAGCTGCAGCTGCGCCGTTTGCATTCACTTTTGTTGCGGGGGCACTGAAGATGATGCTTCTAATGGATCTTAATTGGTAATAATTGAAATTATAGTCGGGGGATTGCCGCAGGCTATTGAATTGAGTTCCTCATTACGCTTGTATTATTCCATGGGCTTATCCAAGCTTTTAAAAAGCTTTGTCATCCAAAAAGGAGATTCTATCTATAAGATATCAAAGTATCCCTTAAACGTATCTTTAACTTAAAGTGTGTATCTTGATTTGTATTTTTTTTAAAACGTAGTCCTCTAAATATAGTATTCTATTGGTATTTTTAATATTTTTCAAAACAAACTAAAAATGGTCTGATAGTTTAATGAAATTTCTTGAGTTTTTGATTATTTATTACTGATTAATATATCAAAAAAATCGCATAAAAATTATATTGAATATTTTATTTAAGGCTTTAATTGATGTTCCTTAAATTGCTTAAATAAAAATATGCCCTTAAAATTTCTATAATATTAAGTAAGGATCCTTTTTGGCAGCTATCGATTGGTAAAAAAAATTATTTTTCCTAAGATCCATTCGCTATCATCTTCAATTTGTATCCTTTCCATCAAACATTTTTTTTGCACTAAACGATGTTTTTTGGCCATTAGCAAGAGGTTCTTGTCTGCTCGCTCCTCATGGGAACTAATTTGCGTAATTGATTGCTCAACTCCCAGCACTTGTTTCGAATGCCACGCACTTTGCCGCACTTTGCTGCACTTTAAGAGCACACACTGAACGGGTATTTGCTATGCTAGATGGGATCGTATCGCTGGGGATCGGATCGCACGGACTCGAACTCGGACTCACATCGAATCGTTTACGGAACGCTTGCGGAGGCGCTGGTGCACGTGTTGCCGCGTTTGAGGTTGATGCAAAAGTTGTAAAAAAATTCGCATCAATTTTAGTTTTATACTCGGGATCGGCACTCGAGCTCGAGCTCGGGCTCTTTGCTGGCTTGGCGGCTTGGTGGCTTGGTGGCAGCTCTCCGCAGATGAGCGAGCGATGCCAGTGGCCAAATCCACAGCGTCATCGCGTTTGCGTTGCCAAAGAGCAACCTCATCGCGGCACCGCTGAAAAGCCGAAGCTGGAAAACTAAATCATCGCACTCGGCTCCGCAGCTGAGAGCTCCGCACGCGGGGGAATTTTTGGGTACTCGAGTTCGATCCGCTGATGTATGGGGTCGGCTTTTGTTTTGTTTGGTTTGGTTTGCTTCGCTTTTCGGCGGTTTGTTGATGTTTGCTCGGCTGTGTCGCAAAGCGGCAAAAAATTAGTGCAAATTTCTGTTCATTGATGATGCCACTTGGCCAACGCGGCGGCAATTCCATTTAATTGTCGCGCGCTTAGTGCGAAATGTTTGCCGCTCATTAGCGCCGGATAAACGAAAGACTTAGGCAACGAACTCGATTGGCATTGATTGGAAAACTGAGGCAAGCGGAAAGCGATTTGGCCTGCCGACCAAACGGTTAGTTATTAAATGCAGTTACTGGCTATTATTAGTCGCTAATTAAATCTGATCTTTGCCCAAACACTTTAGAATCACTCACACAATTACTCGTACTTTAAACTCGTAACTTTTGCTAATTTGAAATGTTCTTTTAATACATTTATTTATCGGCAAATTACATTTAGTATACAATACTAAACCTAAAGAATTGATTAATAATTTCGATCCTTTTAATATTCTTTGTAAATAATATACTTGAAATACAACTTCGCTGTAAGGGTATGATTCTAAACTTCATTATTCATCAATTCATCAAAAGTATTTTAAAACAAGTAGAAACGTTTATGGTCGAGTGTTTAGACTATAAATACCCAGTTCTCAGTTTGCACCTGATGTTTAGAATATTATAATAATATTAAAATTGTGGGCGCAACAGATTTTTATCACGGACAGACAGACAGACGGAGGGAGAGACGGACGGACAGACGGACGGACATGGCTAGATCGACTAGGCTGTTCATGCATCTCAAGAATATACTTTGTGGTGTAAGAGACGTCTCCTTCTGCCTGTTAAATACATTTGCACAAAGTTAATATGCCATTTGCACCTTAAGGTACTTGGTTTGAAAACTACCGAAATGTCGGGTTTTGGAAGTTCTGTTTTTGTATACAAATTTGCAAACAGTTTTGTACAATGTTATACATAAATAATAGGGAAACAGTCAGTGTTTGCAGTCTCTTAAACAAGGAGTTAAGAACTTACAGCTACTCCCAGCGGATGCGGCTTTTGCAACCGCCTGCTCTGACAGCGTTTAATTTCGATTTGCACAAAATTATCATAAATTAGACTAATTAAAATAAAATGCCGCAATAAATTTTCATCGCTGCCTTTGGCAAGAGACATTCATATGCTCTAGAATTGATGCCGTCTCCGACTCCGTGGCAGTCTATAGTAAGTCTCAGCGAGCAGCCGCTCACTTTCAAAAGATGTGCACGGTGGCAATCCGGTTCATTCGGTGCGCTTCAATTGCTGGATGGCTGAGACATCGACAGAGATGTGGTGGTCGGAGATCCAAGACCCGGCTGGGACCCAGACGGAGCTGCTGGCTGCATCATTCTGGTTCACCTTCGAGAAAAGCACAGCATTTTCAGACGTCAGGCGCAGACTCAACCTGAAACTCGGGCATTGCCAAACGTCTTTCGTGGCTTAGATTTCGGTTTTCAGTTTTCAGTGCTTAGTTTTGAGAGCCAGCTTCGACGGCGGTGGGATTGTGTGAGAAATTCCCTTAATCAGCTCAGTGCAAATACGTCGAGACCGGCCTGGTCTCAAAATGGGCAAGAGTTGCCTTATGGATTTCACGAAAAATAACTTATTATCATTAGGCGTTGGTCGTGGGGTTGCAGCAGTTGGTCTGCAGCAGGTATTTCGTTTCCCAATTGATTGGAGTTTAATGGACAACTAATCGGTCCGCACAGAAGGCGGCGAAGAATGTTCCAGCGCCCGCTCACCTGATGGTTCGTTCCCACACGCTGAGCTTGCGGTAAATTACCCGGCGCGACCTTGACTTTTACCCATTTGAAGGTTGAACCGAAGCCCCATCCGCACAAGGCATCGTCATAATCGACCCCAGAGCTTCTTCATTTCGCTGGCTGCCGCTGAAAATTGTTTAATACGTGACGAAAACAATGATCAAATACGTAATTATGCGGCTTATAAATGTCGACTTCCCGTTCCCGATGCCGCCCCTGGCTCTCTGTAATATGACACTTGTGCCGGCTTTTCCGTTTCCATTCTTTTGTCAGCTTAATGGGCATGATGCTGTAATTTATTAAATTAGTTTAGAAATGTTTTTTAATGTGCTGCGGGTGGGTGGGAAGTGGTGAGCCGACGCCAACGTCTCTTTGTTGGAGCGGAGAACTGGATTACACTTTAATGCCATTACATCAGGGTCAGCCAAGGTTGACCTCAAAGTGATCGTTTTTTAACCACAGGTGCTTTGTGGTCGCTATCGATGGTACGCAAACACTTGGAGTGTTAATTTGAAACCATAGTTCGGGGAGGTTATTACTTCGTCATTACAGAGTGAACTGATTGATTTACGTGCCATCCTTGAATGCCAGTTCTTGGGTCGTGCTCATGTTTTATGGACAAGAGAACCTTTAATGATGTTTAGGCCAACAATATTTATTGATTTTGGTGGACTTGAGGCTTAGAAGTTGGCCCTTCTAGGCTTTGGTTATGTTGCAAGAGAAGAAGCCAGCGGTAATCCCAACTGATGTTGGGCAATTGCATTAATCTTGCAGCCAACTGGTTCAAGGCCTTGTGCTGGCCATCTCGGCCAGTTAATCCATCAACCTGGTCAGCGGATTATCCGGTGTTGAGGCCCCTGCAACACCATTTGTCAATTGCAGCTCTTCGCCGGTAACGAAATCTCCACCCCACTTCTCGGCACTAAAAAACACTCGCAAACAGACCGCAAACATTTTGATAAACGCATTTAGATCTCATTGTTCTGGTTTGCAGTGGCGGTCCCTCGTAAAAAACCAAAAATTCTCTGCCATTGCACAAAAACAATGCACTTCAGTTCAGTTTGGGGTTGTGCCAATGTGCTTTTTTTTTCGTTTTATGACTTTGGCTTGTGTTGATTATTGTGCAAATAAGAATTCTAATGACGATTTCGGCAACAACAATGCAATTATGCAAAGCCAGAAGAGGAAGGTAATTAAAGGCAGAACATCAGCACATCAGCCAGTGGTAGTTCCAACGAAGGAATGATAATTATCATGGCACTGCAATCAACAATGAATATGCTAAACAGTCCGGTCCAAGTCGAACGCTGTGTGTGGGTGGAGAAGAACATCCTCCTTTGGAAGCCGCCCCGTGTGGCACATGCCACATCCGTCGGTGTCCAAAAAAAAAAACTGAAAAATAAAGCCAAAAAAACCAAAACCGAGCCATGATCTATCATCATCACAAGTCTTTGTCTCGGATTTGCGCAACTCCGCCCCTTCCTTCCACTTTTTGACTGCGATCTCCACTCTCCGTGCGAAATCGAAGCACATCCCATACATCATCTGGGGCTAAAAGGTTTTTTCTCTTTTGTTTTTGTTGGATTTTCACTCCACCACAAATTGTGGCAAATTGTCGATGGGTTTTGTAATCAAAAAACGAAGCTCCTCCATTGAATAGTTGTTTTTTTTTCAACCAAAACTGGGCCGAGTGCAGAATCTGCCACTACCATTCGTATATGGGTCAAACGCGATTTTGGCTTTGTTTTGCGAAATTGTTTTGTCACTTTTGCGGATTAGTTGGGTTCATTTGCAGGCCGCCTGGTAGTTGCCTCACTAGCGATTGGTGATTGATACTTTTCCTCCCTTTTCGCGTTACCTGCCAGTCACTCAATTCAAGTGACTTGATTTGAGAAATTCCAGGGCCTTTGCGCATGCGCATATTTGGCAATTTGTGACAAATTTGTGGCGTTTGGATTTGCCAAAATTACAGTGAATGGAAACACTGTAAAATCAAGATATTTTGAAAACAAGCCAAGCGTATAATCTTAATTTATTGCTAGAAGTTGGTCATTACCAAGAGGGACTATGAAAAATGAATTGATCTGACATTTGTTGAAGTTTATATAAATTTGCAGTCCAGCCAAGTACACTGCTAAAGGTATTTTTTGGTCCATGAAAATTTATAGCTCCAATCAGTCATTTGCGAATATTTTGCGAAGAAAAATGCCAAGAAAAATTGATTGAATTGCCACTCATACATCAGAAATGATTCACCCAAAAGTGACAACGAAAAACTGAAAAAGGCCCAAGAAGCAACACAAAAGAAAAACCAATTACAACAACGTTGGCAAATGCTGTTTGTGATGATTGAAATTAATGGCAGATCCATTCAAAAATACAAAGCATCATCGGCTAGAAGGCCACATGAACTCTGGCTGATCGGATTGCAAAGTTCGCAGACGCGGAGGATGACGATGATGATGGCGCTGATAGACAGCGCTTTGGGGGAAATTTTTATACAGAAAATGCCATGGAGCAAGCGAGAAGAGTGGCGATTACATTAACCAGATACAACGTGGGCACTTATGAAATGCCAATGGATCGGATTGGATCGAGGAACAGCATAACGAGGTGCGAACAGGGTCAGCTCTGGTAGCCTTTGGCGCGATCACCTTTCGGTGTCTGAGCCGGCGAGTTGAACTCGAACCGCATCTGGCCGGGAAAACTGGATTCTGGCCAACAGAATCTGGTCCACAAGCGGTTGGCCAAATTGTCAGCAAGGTGCCAAACAATTGGATTTTATGTTCCGTGGTCGGATTAAGCTGGGCCAGAGGGGGATCAGATTATTAAGCTATGATATTGTTTAAAGAGTGACAACCTCTGTATAAATATGGAAGTAGATAAATTCCTAGAATAACTAAAACTCTTTGTTAAATATTTGAAGTCTATAAATCATCTTACGGGCATGCAATTCGGGGCTTTACATTGGGTTTCGATTACACAAACAATTAATTCAAGTTAAGGTTGTTATCTTAGTTGGCTCTCCAAAGATCGTGAGTGCATAGTTTTCAAGCACTAAGCCAAACATTCCGCATACGTCATGTGGTCCCCTGCTACAGCTCACTATTCAAGTTTTTCGCTGATATTCGTTCTTTTCAGAGTTTCCTTTTATTTGTTGGTCGGGCTACCATTTAAATTGATTTTGGCTTTTTTGTTTGACTTGAAATTGGAGTAATATCGGAGGCAAGGTCAGTTCGGTGCTGCTCCGTTGGCCATCTGCAGCCGAAAAGTAAGAAAAGACTAAATAAAAAACATAGGCAAATCCGTTGATCATGGCGATGACTCCGTAGACTTCGAGGATGATGGCGCGTTGATGTCTCACTCTCTTGTTCGAGTCAGAACAAACAACTTGTAATTGGGTCGACTTTTGTGCATCCAAAGTACGAGTACGAGTATCCAAAGCGTTGGAGTTCGAGTTCGAGTGCGAGTGCGGCACGAGAAGGCAAAGCCAGCTCAAAATGGCCAAGTCATAAAAAACCTTTATCAAACGCTTCGCTGATCCGACAACTTCAATGTTGTTTGCTGCCGAGTTGTTTTGTTTTGTTTTGTAGTCTGTGGATCGCTGTTTTTCCTCCACTTACTTGTGCTTTGCGGGTTTATGTTTTATGTATTATTGGGTGTTCGTGCGAACCGAGTAAGGACGACCTTTGGCTGATTTGAAGATGACACCTTCAGCCAGATTTATCCAATTCGTGATGCTTGATGCTATTGGGAATGACTCAGCCAATGCTTTGTTTTTTTCCCGATTTCGAGGAATTGATTTCCGATTTTATTGATGCTGTTGCGGCGCTGCAATTTGGCTCTAAACGAGCTTGGCATTTGTTTATTTTAGAGCTAAATATACAGCTTCTTTCGGCAATGAGCGTAAATTGTTATTGTTTCGTTGCCGTGGGATTATTTGGTGTAAATTTATGAGCCCATCACCCTGATGGATTGTGTGAGTTTAAAACGTTTGGTCTTACGAATGTTGGGCGATTGGCATTTGCCAAAACTTGAATTATTATACCCGGTCCCAAAGCATCAACAGCCGAGTCGATAAAGCCATTTCCGTCTGTCCGTCGGAATCCCCTCAAATGTTGTGAGAAAATTTAAAACGGACAAAACTAGATGATGGATCTAAAGGGGACTCCACACTTACCTGGTCATAGCTTGGGGATTAGCTTCTTCAGTGCTAAGGATCCTGAGACACGGTAATCTCATACTAGGTCAAGGATTTAGGACTCTGGTCATACCTGTTAGTATCCTGAGACTCTTCTTCCCTGTTTCTGGTCGATATCCTTGGCCTCCGTGTTCCAATTGCAAGCACGCGGCTACTGCACAGGATTGAACTTTTTTGTGATGCAGCGCATCGCTTGGATGCACTTCAGTTGAGATGATGCAGCAGTTTCTTGGATGGCTTCCAGCGAAGGTGACAGTCGATTCCCAAAAACGGGGAGATGAGGCCAAATGGGGGTCCTCTTGATCTCGATCTCCTTGGTCTCCAAGGGGGTTGCTTCTCTCCTGAGGGTTGGCGTTTCTCTAATGCAGAGGATCTCCAGGTTCTGGTGAGATGATGCACAGATTCTTGGATGACGAAGATGATGCAGTGAAAGCGACAGCCGGGTTTGGAAGACGGGTGATGGGGTCAAAGGTGCCAATGATCCTCCAATTTCCAGTAGATCGTTGGCAGGAAGAGCGGGCGGATCTAATGCTAAAGATGCGCTCCCGTCCAGGAAATAGGTGCTCAGGTCGACGTCTGGTGAGGGGAACTAGTGGGCTGGAGCTGGAAGGAGAGGGGAGGGAAAAAATTAGTTTTCTTACCCAAAAAATCCGGCTCGATGAAGCTTAAGTAATGATCTGTGCGATAGAACTAGTTGGGAATTCTAATTACGCGGAAGCGACGGAAATACTAAAAAAACATTTTGTATACTGGTATGAAATAAAAACGAATATTTAAGTATTTTTTTTTTTAATGAAATCAAGTTACAAGCGATCAAATGGACAAAAGGACAGACACGAATCGAATATACTGGATATACTGGAAGTACTCGTATATCACTACTTAATGTGTGTTTTTTATCCCCAGTTCTAAAACGGGGCATATTGAATTCGTACGAAAGTATGTAATAGGGAGAAGCAATCTCTCGCCGCTCATAAACAAAACGCGAAATTCTGTGGCGTCCACAGTTTTAATACTAGAGTAAATTCGGATATACTATTGGTAGAGCCAATGCTGCGAAATTCACCCGGTTATCTTCGCACCCCCGAAAACAGGTGGAAACCAAGAACCGAATTTTAATCGTTTTTAGAAGGAAACTTTTTGGAGTAACTTGTGTTGTGAACTCTGCTTAAGTCAAAAGCTTACAATTCTGGGTACAAAAGGATGTTCGAAATTTAGGACCTCATCCTTATTCAAATTTTCTATAAAACCAAGTTTCGCCGAGTCAGACAAAACTCCGAAAATTCTTAAATCTCAGCTGGCGCCACCTAGTCGGCGAGTCTGATAGTGACTTCCCTGAAGAGCCACAAGATGGCGTGGGCTTGTGCCTCAAAATAAATTCTAAAACTTTAGTGATTTGAGTAGGTAGAAGACATTTTGTTAAACAATTTCTCTTTATTATAAAACTGCGTAGTTTTTGGTTCATCACCATATAATTTAAAAAGAATCGAGTCCAAAACTTCCATTAAGTTTCGAATCTACGGCCTTTAAGAAAGTGCAAGAAAACCAAAGAGATATTTCATTGGTTTCTCCACCCAATCACGTTGTTTCTCTAAACAAAAAGCCATCGTGCATATTTCCAATTGTTCAATATATAAAACCAAACTTCCACAGCATACCATTCAATGGAATTTTTGCTTTTCAAAATAAACAAATCAAATTTCAAACAAAAGGCAACTGAAAAGAGGTACTTGCCCTTTTGGATGCTGGCCCTTTATTCTCCCCCGCAAATGTGTACGGTTATGAAAAACGATTTGAGGCTGCCTGAAAGGTCAGCGGGTCAAAGGGAATCCATTTCAATTGCAATTTCATTGCAAGTGCCATAAATATTCCCAGCCTTCATCCTGTCGACTGTTGTGACTTCGTTTGACACCTTCGTTCTATTAATTTTTCAGATTCCTGAAGGTATTCGCCGCCACCTGCTCCCTTGTCCCAGCACCGTTTCCCTCTGCTTTCTGCCGGATCTAATAAAAAATGCAGTATCTTGATAAACAAATAAACACATGAATAATAAATGCTCGGACGGAATTATTTTATTTTCGAGAGACATTCCAGGCAAGTCAATGGCAGGGCCCGCAACAAGTAAGAAATTGAATATCTCAAGGATCTGGGGGAGAAAAGTTTTGCAAATATAATTGTAATGAGCCGCGAAGTTTGGCCAGCGAGCCTAGCTCCGCCGTCGCTTTCCCTTTTCCCGCCTGAGACTCCTCTGACTGTCGTTAAAGTTAAATGGTCTGTATGATTGCCTCAGAGAGCCGGAAAAAACGGGAGGGAAGTGGGGTGGGGGGAGGGCCGGAAGCCATCCCAAGGTCGTAATGAAAGAAGCAGCAGACAAACCCAATCAGGCAGCATCACTTACAGATTGCATTTCCCTTAGACAATTTCTTTCTTTCTTTTCAACTTAATTTTGCGCCTCAATTTTGCCCGCCGCCTTTTCCCAGGAGTTCTCTTTTAAGAAAATCGGCAGGGCAAGGAAAATACGAGTAGGTTCGAATTGCCAGGAAACCAGAGGTAATTGAGAGAGTTGACTAACCAGATGGATATATATTATTCAACTGCTGGGAAACAGGAAACAGGGTCAGTGCATTAATCTTTATCATTTGCAAATCAGGAATGGCTTACAAATCATAATGGAAAGCTCGCTGCACTATTAACTTTCGACACACCCACTCCATGCGGCTTTATAACGGAATTATCCGCTAAAAAAGCGCAAAATTTGTGAAATATCCGCGAATGTCAGCCCTTCAATCCGAATCAATAAACTTTGAATGACACGGCAGCCTGGGCGGAGTGACAGGATGTGGGGGCGGTGGGGCGAGTAGGAGATCGCCCAGTTAGAGGTTAGAGGAAAGGCACACATTGTTCCAGCTCTGAAATCCACTCGAAACACTCGCACCTCCCATTCCCATGCCCCGCACGGTGTCACATTTTCCATGATTTTGCTGACAGACGTTTGTTTGCCGGCTGTTGACATATGGTGGGGAAAATGGGGGGAAATCGGGTGACAGAGAGGTGATTGCCGTTTAAATTACGAAATCATGCATGCGCCTGCATGGGGCAACAGGAGGTGGTGGTGGCAGGATGGTACTGGCTTTTGAAATTATAGTGCATTTGTGTTTTGTAATTAGACCCCAAATACCTATCGATGAATGGCCCGGGATGAGTCGCATTTGGGGTGTGTGCGTGCGTGGCGTGGTTTTTCCTGACTGCGTGAGTGTCCTAATGAGGCGACACTTTGGTATCAATGCGCCCGAGAGTCCTTGCATTCCCCAGAAAAAAAGGCAGCCGCAATGTTGACACGCAAAAATCTGCAAAATGATCGGCACAAAGTCCTGTCTGGGTGCGAGAGCCAGTGTGTGAAATATAATCGCAGCCATTGAATGCACTCAGTGGTCTCGGTTTCGGTTCGGTTTGGTCTGGTTTTAGTCCTTTGAAGGTGGATTGGATTCGTGGCTGCAATTCGGTTAATGGGAATGTTCGGCGAATAGAAAACAAAGCCAACCACTTGCTGATGTTTGCTGAATTGCTATCAGAGAAGGCTTTCAAATTAAGGAAGGATTTACAAATGCCTGCCCTAAAATTGCCTCAAATATCATATTTATTTAGCATGTTGTATTTATTGTATTATTGCAATACTAAAATCAATATGTGTGCTCCCTGTATTTTCGTTTGCCGCTCCCTCGTGCGGTGGTCAATACCTTCTATCTTTCCTAATTGTGGGCTCCGAAAAGTTTGCAAGTTTCCCATTTTATTACTTGCCGCCCCGACAGCATCCTTTGCCTGCTGGCTGGCCAGCAAATTGACATTTGAGCTGACACATTGAGGATGCAGTGCCAGGACTCGTCCTCGCCGCTCTCCCCGCAGCTCGAATTGATTTGCGGAAGATTTGCCATCGCAGCCAAAGGCTCTCGTGTTGTCCTTGTGGCCAGGAGGACCAAGGACTCGGCACAAAAAAGGGAAACCCAGCCGGCAAGTGGCCAAAACACACACGGGCACACATACCACGTATACTCGTAGTTGGGACGGATGAATTGGCAACTGCGATGATGATGATGCGTCAATGCATGCAAATTTGTTAGCCACAAATAAGTTGGGCCCGAAGTGGTTTTCGGGTTTTCCCACACAACTTGTTGTTGGCCGCTGTCAATGGCAGTGATTTACATAATATGGCCAACTCGATGCAACAATTTCCTGTGTGTGTCCGCACCCCAAATATTTGTCTGCCTTTGTTTGCTTGTTTGGCCTTTGCAGCCGCTCCAAATCTACACACATGAATATTTTTTGTTCGATTCCGTTCGGGGCTTCAGTTTGGGCGGCTCTGCCAAAAGTTATTAGTCAGCAGGTGAAAAATCAATTCGATTTTTGGGCGGTGGGGGGGTGAGCCTGGCAATCAAACAAACATTTCATTATTTTGTGTCTGGTCAACAACTAAACCAACACTTTGCTTTTTGTCATCTGCCAAATGCAAAATTTATTGAGAGCCAGAACGGAATTTGTGGCTCTTCGTTTTGCACATTTCTGGCAATTGGCCTAAACAATTGTTAATAGGATTTTTCCCCAGCACAGTGAGTGCAGTGCACTGCGAGATCGTTTGTGGGCGGAAATTGATTTGGCTTAGCCGAGCTGCGCTGCTGCTGCTGCTGCTGCTGCTGCTCCTCGCTTCTGATTGCTTTGCGGTGAGTCGAATGAAATGTCCAACCACTTGCCGGCTAAATAAGCCTAAACAAGTCCATAAATTTAATCAAGTAATTAATTTATAAGCTGCATGCGGCCGGCCTCCCTCGTCACTCTCGTAAAATCCTCTCCGGTGGCGTCTGTGGCGCCTCCGTTGTTATCCCAAATTTGTTGCATACGCATAGGCCAGGGCAACCCACAATTTTGATGACATCGTGTCGGCAGCCCGCCCCCTAGGCCCGCCCCCGGTTCTGCTTTTGGCCAACCAAGACATCGAGTCTTGTCAGACGAAATCATGGTCAATTTTATGCATGTCTCTTGTTGAACAACGGCAGGCGAGAACTATGAATAGTTGCTCCGAATTGACAAGTGTTTTGGGCGGGGTCGCAGCCCCCACAGGATGCAGTCCAGTCCAGTCCAGTCCAGTCCAGATACGGAGCCGGAGCCGGGTCGTTCTCTGATTGCGAAGCGTTCTCCTGTCATTTCCCCTTTTGCATGTGCTTACACATGTAAATATGGAATCGCTCTCGCACGGGGCCGGGATGGTGAATTATTCAAATTCAACTAATGTTATTCGATGATTCAATAGAATTTGATAACCAACAAAGCTGCATAACCTGGCTGGCCCGGCTGGCCCGGGGGATAAATTAATATTAACAGATATTTTGTTTTACATATTGAGGGGGAAATAACATACATGCAAAATAAATCATTATTACAAGCCCTCTGACATTCTCGGACATAGGGTAAACAGTAATTGTTTACTTTCAAAAAGGAAACCCAAGAGAGATCTACAGAAATATTTAGGACTCGCTGTGGCAACCAAAATATATGCCGTTTAGAATCGGAAACCATCATTTAAGCTTGGCATCTGCATTCAATATGATTACCGCATACCTATTTAGCCCTCCCGAATTGCAACCTAATCAGTGCTAATGGCTCGGTCACCAGGATATCATTCATTGATTGGTAAATAAGATTTTCGAGCTTAGCTCAAACAGTTCCTGGCCGCAAGAAGTAACGCAACAATTTCATATACTCGTACCGGCCACTCGCAGGGCAAATCCCGACCGCAATTCATGCACTGCAGGCTCTATTAGGCCTAATCGCAGCTAATTTAGCTACCACAAGCCAACGCTCAAGCCCAGATACACAGGCATTCGCAAACGTGTAGATGCGGATACCGATGCAGTTGCAGTTGCAGTTGCAGTGGCAGTGGCAGCGGCAGTGGCAAAAGCAGATGCAGATACCCAAGGGAAATGCACACAGGGAATAGCTTATGTGTCGGTGGCGGCGGGGCAATGGGAAACGGCAACGGGCAACGGGAAATGGGAAATGGGAAAAGCCGGGCGTCAGGACTCGAACTGCCCCAAACTGGTCACTGCTAACTGGCAACTGGAAACTGGCAGCGGAACAGATGCAATCATAAAATCTGTTCAGAGCACAACCAACTAACTCAGCCATTATCCCTGGGGGGTTTCGGGGCCGGGCGAAGGGAGGAGCGTTCAAGGCTGCGGGGGCGGAAGTGAAGACCCTGCTCATGACAAATGTTGCAACTGCCTCAAGGACGGCCTATTTTGGTCAGCAACGAAGCGGGCCTCTGCTTTTTGATTATAAAGATGTGACCCAGAAAATCGGAGAACCTATAAAGCAATAAAGGTGAAAAATTGATGAGAAATGTGGCTTTTTCTTTGCTTTTTAAGATTTCGACCTAACCTTGGACTTGTCGAAATAGTGGCAAGAAATTGGCATCCTGTCCTACATTAAGATTTGCAAAAATGTATAAAAAACTCAATGTATACAATTGAGCTTTGAATTTAGGACCCATAGAGTATTGAAGCATTAAATTCTTTGATTTTCACATTATTCAATCAGCAAATATTGCGCTACAGTATGCGGTTAGTGTAATACTAACTATCTCAGTATCATCAACTTCAAACAAAGAACGTATTATGCTAATAAACTGGAGATTCTGAATACTTGGGTTATTCATTAAATGCGGCTTACACCACAAGACAATTAAGTCTTACAAAATTCGAAGTGGGAACCGGAGTATCTTTTGGCCTATTCTTATCAAAACGCCAAGCGAGAGGAATTCACATATCACGAGGAGATTTCAACCCAAGCCCAAATCCAGTTAGCCATATCTTCCAAAGGCCTGCACGGTTATTGTGGGGAAAACCGAGGTGGCGGCGTAGGAAGGCTCAGAGCAGGGGGCCCGGGAATCTAGCCCCTTTGACCCCTGACTTATGCAGTGGTTGTCGCTTTTGGACATGCGTAATTAGGTTTGTTGTTGCCACTAAATATGCGTGTCAAGTTTCCAAGCGGGCGCAGGATGAGGCGGATATATCTCTGTTCGTGTGCCCTGACCTGGCAGCAATTGTTAATGTCCTTCGCATGCAGGGGCAGCTCGCTGTGGCGGCAACAGAAACAGCAGCAGCAGCAGCAGCATCGGGAGTGGCTGTGGGAGCTGCGGCTGCTGCAGCTTTTGATTTCGATGCCGACGTGAATCAGAACGAAACCTCATTTCCGTTGCAGGCATTTCACACCCCGACCAGACTAATTTCGGGGTTTGTTTTAATAATCATCAACTGTCATCGATGCTGGAGGCGGGCAAGCCAATGCTTTTCGATCTGACCCTCGAATCAGTTGTGGTTTCCGTGGAAATCCATTGAGGGAGAAATTAAAGCTTTATAAATTCTGACTTGCGCGCTGCTTCGCTTGAGAAATTATTGCAAAAATATTACAATAAAGATTGTATTCTCTAAAAAATGTATTTGATATAACCAGAAAACAATTTCGCTTGCTGAGAATATCTACAGCATAACAGCATGGCAATTAGTAAGATTTATCTTGGCCAAATATCCTATATTCATTCGAAATGACTGATATTGAAGAGTTAATCCTTCAAACAAAACACAAACCAATTTTATCGGGCTCTTTTNTCTATGTATCCATTTCTCAAATATCGAAATTTAATAGGTTTTTCCAGTATCTCATTAACACTCAAATTTCTATTTATTTTTTTCTGAAAATATAAAAAAAGCTTTGTAAATTTGCTAACCAGATAGAGTTTCCCACTGTAACTCCGAAAATAACCATTTTAATATCTCTGATCCGGCTTGGAAATTGGGGCGGCTTTAAGAAATTGATTGTTTGCCTTTAATCCAAGGCCCTGGATGCCTGGCAAATTACTTTCTAAGCACTTTCGCTTTGGGCCCGGGCTGTGCGTTTTTGGGCCTGACAATGAGTTTTGTTTTTGGCTGAACGAGCTCAGGAGCTGCTTAGGGAGTACGATACGGTGGGCACTCGATGCGAACGACCCAAGCTGTTGAGGCAAATGCACAAGATACTTGGGCGTCAATGGCTTGCTCTCGAGCGTCGACTGTACTTGTTGCTTTTTGAATTAAGCGCACGCCCGCCCCTCGGCCCCTCGGCCCATCTGGCCGCTCGCCTGAAAGTATGCAACACAAATTTCGCAAATGGCTCAAGTCGAAAGCTCTGCTGCTCCGAAACTGAAACTCTGAATGCAAATGCATTTTCAATTAAACGCCAACTGAAGAGGCGGGGCCAGGAGGAGCCGGGGGACAGGGACAGGGCCAGGGCCAGGAGACGGGTGATGGGTGTTCTGTAGTTTGTCATTCCATTTGTTGCTTTTTTAATTGAATCAACTTCGGGTGGCCTCTTCTTCCTTGCACTCCCTACCCTTCCATCCCTTCCCAGAGCTGGCTCTCTTCGGTGCACTTCCAGTAAGAGCAAAAGCGTTCCAATGCCACTGCATTCCGCCGGCTCTTTTCGCCTGCTCTTTGGCCCAGTGCACCCCCAGGGCCTGCTCTTCGGGCCTCGGCTCGCTTTCAATTCGCTCTTATCTGCATTTCAATGCAGAAGCCATTGAAAGCCCTGACCCCCGACAATATAAATTCTATTGTGTGTTCTTCCCCCAAAAAAGGGTAGCAGTGAAACCCCATTTTTTGTTCCCCTCTCTATTTGTCCAGCTCACTTTTTTTTTATTTTTTGGCCATCCGTGTGTTTGTTCTTTGTCCTCAGTCTTCGGTTCGGGCGGCGGAGCAACAAAAACATGGCACATCGAATTAGTTAATTGCATAAAGTACTCCTCGTACTCCACCGGCTGACCGGCTGACTGGATGACTGGACGACTGTCTGACTGGCTGAGTGATAGAGCCGACATTTTGGCTGACAAAGTTGTCCGTCTGGCTGTAAACAATGCTGACATTTCGAATTGCCGGGACAAAGGACACAGTCCACTGCGGGGCGGAGTTACTAACTCCCGACTAAACTAAATGGCCACTCATTTTGTTTGTTTGCTGCTCACATTGGCAGTGCGCCCATTTCCGTTTAAATGAGTCGAAATTTATGTCCGCAGCGGGCTTAGGGGCTTGAAACGGGGCTAAAACTGCTGACAAACATGATGATGCACCATGCACCCTGCACCCTGCACCGGTGGCCCGGCCAGCACTAAACTTGTTATTGCCAAGCTAATCACTTGAAAGTGCGCATTGTCCCCGCAATGACTGTGTTTTTCCCTACTCTCAGATAGTTTTCACTAAGGTTTGGGAAAGCACAGGACATTGAGTACTTGATTTAGGGAGGAATCTGATGGTCAGTCCTAGCATATGCTATGGTTTCTAAATATTTGATGAATCTTACAGGTTTCCCAGTTAACCTTTCAGTTGTATGTGCAACTAAAAACACTCTGAAACATATCTATGCTTCCTGGGATACTGAAAATATCGATAAGATAATGAACCTAAAGGATATAATATATTTGGTCCCCTCTAATCCAAAATCAGTAAATTTTATTGGCAACTTATGATAACTGTCATATTTGTGGTCGAAACTTTGAAACAATTACTAAAATTTTGGCGAAATCAATTAGTTTTCTATATACCTACTTTATTAAAAATATCTAATCCACTTGACTCAGAATGATTTACCTAAACCCGCATTATTATGAGGATTTAATTGTGAGTTAATTAATCCAATTTATCTGGCATGACTACGCTTTTCAATCCCTCATTTGCTACCTGCCCCTTACCACTAATTTTTTGTATAAATCTAATAAACCAATAAACCCGGGTAAAAACATTTATAATGTCATTTGTTTACGTTAGAACAAATTACCGACTTTTTCTTGCTCTGGCCAAACCCCAGAGAAAATGAACCGCAGCCTGTAATTAGTTTACTTTATTAGTTCAATCTCATTTAAAAATATTCCCGGAATTATAGTAGGTTGCGCAAAAATATTTACATTTCTGCGGCTGTCACAGTTTTTTCTTCCGTGATCCCTTGTATTTTTCCAAATTAATATTGCAAACATGTAGGAAAAGCTACTGGCGCCGGAGAAGGAGCAAGGAAAAGCGATGGAAAAAACGGGCTTGTTGACGGCAAGAATTTTCACATTCAGATTGTGAGCATCAAAACAATTTGAAAAGCGCGCAATAACACAAACAAGCACGTGTGTCAGCCGGGAAAAAAGCAAATGCAATAATTGTAATGGCAGTGCCGAAGGGCGAAAAAATGTTGAAATTAACTCAAAATATAAGCAAGCCATAAATTATAGCCGGCATGACATGTGAAATTACTTAATTAAATTAATTCTTCCGAATGGCCGGAGTTGTGTTATTGCAAAAATCCCTTAATTTATGCAATGTCAAAAGGGCCAAGCCAATTAGTGGGCGGGAAAGTGTCGCAGTCAATTTGAGAAAAGCGTGCATCATGGAAACAGGATTTCCACTGACAGACCGAATGCAAAAATAATAATAAATTCATTCTCAGCGCAGGTAGAATAGTCTATTAAAATTCAATTACTGCAAAATGGATTGCCCATAATAGAGCCTTTTGTTGTGCATCGCATCTCCAATTAAGGGCCACATAGTTGGGCCAATTAGGAGCCGATACCTGTGTGTTTTCAGTCTAATAATCTTCTGTGCTGCCTCCATGTCACCGTAGTTCATCAAGTCGCATTGCCTTTTGTCTCGGCTACTGGTTATAAATTTACACCATGTACCTTAAGGAAGAAATGGTATATTAAGTTTGTGCGAATGTATGTAACAGGGAGAAGGAGACATCATACAAAGTATATATATTCTTGGTCAGCATAAACAGACGAGTTGATTTAGCCATGTCCGTCTGTCCGTCCGTATCAATGGACACGTCGTTCTCCGAGATAAAAAGAGCTAGAGACATTAATTCTTTTGCTTTAGGTGCATATACGTATTATCTTTGCATAATTGTCTATATCTCCGAAATTGTTAAAGCAAGGGATATGACTGGTTTTGGTCAGAGTTAGTATTATTAATATTTATCCATGTTGCTAGTTTTCTAAAGATCGGGCAATAAATAATAAAGATACGGCTTTTGCCAGTGACCATGACGTCATATCAACCATTTGTATGTTCTGGTTTTATGTAAATATGGTTGTAATGTTTAAACGAAAAAATAATTAATATTGAAAGTAAATAAGTGGTATCCTGTTGTCGAAAAATCTCGAATAGAGCCTTTCTACTGTCTTACATTGGTTTTATGCCAGTCAATTCAATTCCCTGCAACATTCTTTAGATTGCCGAAAAAATAATTTGGCTACTAGCATTCATTTTGTCTGCCTCAATCGATTCGCCTTAATCTTCTGCTGATTCCGCTTGATGGCTTCTATCAAATTGTTGGAATTTAAGTTGATTATTTTATTAATTACCAGCCGAATGCTCCAGCTTTTGTGCACAAATATTTGCGGCGGCTTACTCTGCCTCTGGAGCAAAAATTAATCTGCTAAAAGCAAAACCAATACGATTTAACTAGATGATTATGTGCTAAAGTAAAATTTCCCCATTGATTTCTGCCACCTTTTTGTGCAAATAGTTTAGCATGTAAAACATATTTGAACCAAATTTCAATAAGAAGGAACTAGGAATCCATGTTAAATTTGAATGCAAATTAGCCAATAAATATTAAGCTATGCAAAGGATAGTTCCCTTCTCCGATTCCCCCTCCCGGTTGTCTGTTTTGTTTACCACAAAACATAAAACATAACAAAACAAAACCGGGGTGCAACAATGGAAAAAACAATCTTTTCATAAAATCACGCAAACGCCGCGTTGAATAAGCTGGCAAACCTAAACAACAATGCAATTTTTACTGTTTGTCGCCTACTCACAGGACCCGGCAAAGGGGAAAGGACATGCATGTCACAATGCGGCAGACAAGAGGAGCAGAAGCAGAAGCAGCCGCAGCAGCAGCAGCAGCAGCGGCGGCAGCAAAACATTTAAATCAAAATGATAAAGTTGCATACTTGAGTAGAGTTATGCGAGTCCTGTGGGGCACGCGGCAGTCAGGAGCTGGGAAAGCTAGGAGTGCCGGGGAGCCGGGAAAGCGGCAAATAAATATGAAAACATTTTTTTTCTCATTGCGGTGTGCCAGTCTAGCGGCTGCACTTTTGTTGGAATGGCACCCAACGCAACAGCAGCAGCGGCAGCAGCAGCGGCAGCAGCAGCGGCAGCAACTTCAACGAGCGTGCAAAATAATATGCCAGCAACAATGCGCATCTGAATCGCAAGCTCAGCCTCAACACGGGAAAACGGGAAAAACAAACAACAAGCAACAAAAATGAAAACCACAGCCAAACAGCAGAAATAATAATGAAAGAACCAGAGAACCAGAACCAGCCGAGCATCCGAATCAGAATCTGAACCTAAAAACAACAAGGAATGCGCTGTATCTGCTGCTGCAGTTGCTGCTGTGGCATTCGCATGTAAAACGCACTCTAACTTCCATCCCATTTTGCCCCCAAATGTTTCCCACAATGAAATGGCTGCCACACGTCCCCGCACCACGCACCCCGCACCCCGCACCGGCAAAGAAATGGGAAAAATAATTAGAGTAGTTGAATTTCGTATAACTTTGTTAATGATATAAACATAAGGCTAATGGCTGTTCCTGTTCGTGGCCCCGAAAATGCCGGACATTTAATACTTATGCCAACATCCAGAGTGCAATTGTGCAGAAAATGGTTGCAAAATTAAGAAATATTCTTGGAAATTTTCGAAATGCTTCAGCATACGAAACTTGATATGAATCCTGAAGGGGGGTGGGAATGGGAATGGGTGTTTCAGGGAAAGTTTGCAGCCCGAATTTGGGAAATTTCAGCTCACGTTTCGTTAGTTTTGCACGCAAGAAAAGCATTTTCCAGAAATTGTTATTGCGGTGCATCTCGAATTACTTGTTAGATTTTAATTATTTGCAAGCAGCCCAAAGTCATAGTTATTTCGTAATAAAACTGCCATTTCTTGTTTATGCATTTCTCTCAATTGTATGGGAAATATTTGCGAATTTCCAATAAAGCTCAACAATATTTATGACAGGGATAATTAAAACTAAATTACCGCAAAATTGGATGACCAAAGTTGCCATGTGCACGTTCATATTGCGAACTTAATTCTCTCTTTTTGTTTAAATGATTGTAAGTAGAAAATAATTGAATACTCGAACATGGTCGAGAGTGGGCGCTGCTCCTCTTCCATTTGCATTCATCCAACGCTTCGTTGGCAGGACTCGACCGAAAAAGCTCCTGCCCGTCACCGCCTGCAAAACAATAGAGACAATTTCTAATGTATTCCAATCATTTTGCTTCGCCATTGTTGTTGGCCGCTCTTCGTTTTCATACTTTGCTGGCTGGAATATTTTTTTGTGCCGGCAATCCCGTACAATTTTTTTGTTGCTGGCGTTTTGGTTAACATTGTTTTGGTGACAGTTGCACCCGCATCTCATTCGGCGGCCCCACCACCACCACCACCACCCTACCTTGCCCTGCCCTGTCCTGCCCTGTCCTGCCCCGGGGAGGTGACACACGGCAACATTTCGCCTTCTGTGCTGTGTCAGTAATTGTTGTTGCCATTTGTTGCTGTTGTCGAGTTGTCATAGTAGTGCTGCTCTACTGTTTGTTGTTCCTATTGTTGTCATAACTGTTTTTGTTTACGCTGCATATAGATACATTCTTGTTGTTTTTTGTTTTGGCCCTTTCGAGGGGTGCAGCACTCTCCGGCGAATGTGTGCCATTCGGTATTGTTGTTGCAACATAAATTTAAACGTGACATTTAGACACTCGACTGGGGCAGCGGCCCATTCTTCACGGCTCCTTCTCCGGGCCTGCCTCCTGCCGCCTGCCGCCTGCCTCCAGCCTCAAGTGCGCGGCACGCATTGAAATGACTTGAAGAGGTGAAGGGAAATCGAGTGGGCTGGGGGCGGGTAGGGGGCTTGCGGCGAGGATACTTCACTTTTAACCTCTTCAACTTGCGAACAAAGTCAGTGAGCCCCAACCACACACATTTGTCGTCCAATGACATATGATGGATGGCACAGAAAGGGTCCTTCAAATGAAGAAATTTTTGCCAGCAGTACCAAGATGATAGATGGATGGATGATAGAGGCTATTGCGCAGAATTTAAGAAGCTTCATCTAAAGCACTCTGAACTTTTAATCCTGAAAAGCTGCACTTAATTTCAAAGCTTGGGCTTATAACGGAATATGATGTGTGTGAAAACACCTTTAATTTATTTACGTATCCCCGCTTTTTGCTCCAAGCTACCGGAACAAATTTATTTGTTGTCCAACGCGCCCTGATCCGGCACTCATCCCCTCCCCACCACTTGTGCTTAAGCTGAGTTATTCCTTCTTTGCACACACTTGTATGGGAACTTCGCAAAAGAGTCTTATCGCTTTTTTACCCCCAAAAGCGCAAAAGACTGAAATTCTTCAACCCTCGAGAGCCAAAAATCTGCAGAATGCCTTTTGACAGACACGAGGAACTTACTTAGACGACCTTCAAGTTGCAAGCAGCGGCGGGGAGATGATGACTTCGAAACTGTGGCCGCACAAACATAACATATTCTTGCCGGCTTGTCCCGGCTCGGCAACGGTGCGTATGCGTGATAAAGCCGGCGCATCCCAACATTGCTCATACGTCACGGAGTACACAAAGCATGCATGCGCTGCTCCAAAGCTCATAGAGGCAAAATCTCGGATCCAGGATGTGGTGTCCGGAGATGTTTGGGGGGGATGGGGGAGCGGCAAGGGATGAGGTGGCTGCGAGTGCAAGTTGCGTGGCCTTATCGCTTGGCCCCCCCCAACTTTAAAGCGCTCTCAAGTGCACTTAACTACAAAAACACCATAGAATCAGCAGCAACAATAGCCGAACAGCAGTAAACAAGCTTCCACATGTGGCATTTTATTAAAGTTGATGCAACTTAAAATGCATTTAAGCCAGATCCCCGGCTCAGAGCTCAGAGCACAGAGCTCGCAGCACAGAGCAGAGAACACTGCACAGCACACAGTTCGCAGCTCAAAGAACGTGGCCAACTTTTGCAATTGTGGGACTATCAAACAAAACTTTTGCCAAAGCACAAAGCGCCGGCAAGGGAAGGGCAGGCGGGCCGTAGCAGGAGGGGAGTAAGGGGGGCGCACGGGGCTGGAAGCTGGGAGCTGGGAGCAACAACCAAAGTGTCATCATGACCAACATCCAGTAGAAGCTGCAGCAACACAAGCAACAACAAGGGCACATGAGTTATTGCATTGTCGCCGGCGTCGTCATGGTTGCTCTTCTCCTACTTCTTTCCTCCCCAAAATGTCCCGACCCTGCCGCTCTCCTCCCATCCTTTGACGCCCATTTTGGACTTCTAACCTCCGAAGCTGCGCCCCTCGAGTTGTTGCTGCTGCTGTTGCATGCTCCTTTCCTTTCGCTTTTGCTGTTGCTGTTGCTGTGGCCAGCGGTTCCTGTTTGTGCTGATGTTCCTGTTGTTTTTGGGTTTTGTCGCGACAGACGGATTTAGTGAAGCTTAGCGCAAAGCGAGCAGCAAAAAATGATTCGGGTAGTTACACCAACAACAACACGTATAGGGGGGGCAGGATGCAGGAAGGATATCCCAGAGACAACTCGACTAATTGAGCACCCAGGAAACGGCGATAAGGATTTTACTACCATTTTACGGTACAACTAAGCGAGAGGGTCTGGAGAATATAAATTTACTCACCGTTACTTCCATAAATTGCAGTCTGAAATCTTTGGAACTTTAAACGGCTTTTAGCATAAGCTTTTGATCCTTCTGATTGCCTAAACGACCTCCCAGCGAACAGCTCCAGGGGTATCCAAAATAAAAGCGAACGAAATGCAAATACACAAGTTGGTGTGCTCTTGGCTTAGCCTTCAAAAAGTGCGGACACACATTGACTCCCGTCTCGTGCTAAATCTTCTTACACTCCGCATCCTGCCTCGCGCGTCCTGCGTCCTGCGTCCTGCGGCCTGGCTGCTGCATTTCGCATTCAGCTTCGCAAAACTCCCCCCGCCCCGGGCGAGAGAGTCCTTTTGTCTTGCGCTATTTGTTTGCACTTCAAAAGGATTTTAATCAAAGTTTTTCAAGTGGCACCAAGATGCACCCGCTCTATCGCCATTCGCCAAAAAGTTGGCCAGAAATCCAGATGGAGTGAGATTTATCTGGCATCATTCACTGTGATTTAATTATCATTTCCTTCGTCGGGGTTTTGTTTCGGTCAGCACATGAAATTTATGATTGCTTTTTGAGTGGCGATAGTTGGTTTTCAGCACTTTGAGCTTGGGTTAAGACCCGGCTAAACTTGCTTCCGTTTAGGCCACCTGCCTCGCCCAACTTCTGCCTTTGTCGCAGCAACTCCCGGCTAATTCCAATTACTCTCGCGATGCGAAAACTTTTCATTTCATTTAATCAGCGACGCCAACTGCGACGGCAACAGCGAACCGCAGCACCAGCGGAAAACTTTTCATGTTTGGAAACACTTGCCACTGCACTTTGCTCTGCGGTTGACAGTGTGTCCTCGTCCGCGTATCCGTGACCAAGTCCTGCGCCCACTTCTGGCCACTTAACGAATTTTGTCCCACCGAAAAAAAAATGAAAACAATTTTTAACGCCTCCCCTTGATTGACTGCCAGCCTGTAACTGTCCGCTGGTCAACTGGTCATCCCGTCCGAGAGTCCTAAGAGTCCTCAGGGCCCTGATAGTCCTCAGAGCAGGCGGCGTGTCCCTGACACGAGGTGAGTGCTTAGGCCGGCGGACATTAGTCCTGGTCCTGGTTTATGGCTCTCTGGACGAGCAGACCCGACAAGTTCCTGTCTGTCATCGAGCCTCTGACTTGACGATGATGCTGATGGAGTTTGCTCTCAACGATGGCAACCGAAAAATGCATTCCAAATGGGGAGTTGGGAGTTTTACTCCAGCCAGTTGCCATCTGGCCAAATTCTTGAAAACTGTTTCTTCTATATTAAGACTTAATACATCGAAATGTGGTTAAAATTATCCCATTTAAGAGCTTTTTTGCAGGAAGATGCAACAATCAGAATTCTGTAACTCTCACGCTTCATTGGCATCCGTTTCGCTTGCTGCTTTTTGACCCTGCACTTTCGCAAAAAACTTTGTTAAATAATTGGCTTTTAGCATTTTAAGCGTTTATCCAGCCATAAAGAACCTGCTGCTCCCATCGCGTTGTACTCTCTGGTGTCCATTAAAATGCAATTTATGCGAATGCCTGAAAGTATAGTATGGTTTGGTTGGGTTTTTTATGCACGGAAACAGATAGCAGGGCCACCGGAAATGGCTAATTGTTGTTGTTTTATCTTCCCCCCAAAGGGTGTCGCTATAATTCACGAAAATCGTAGGTCAATGCTGAATTATAAACAAAACAAACCGGTGGCTTAGTGGGATTACCTTTGTTTATTATCAAAAGCCATTCTAAACTGATGTTCAAACAATTATGATTACCATAATCATCGTGTATCACTGACAGGGTATTCGGGTTTCTATCTTCCGCAGCGCAGCTCATTGGGTTGATTTTTTGATTAATCTAAAGTCAGAAAACATGGATAAATATTTGCCAAATGCAAATTTTCGCACATATGCAACTGGAAACTGGAAACGGGAAAAAATACGCCGCAACTATCAGTGAGTGCAATTCACTGTTGGCCGATGATTGGCTTTTTTGTATTTGCCAAATTTTGGTTCGCTTTGGAGCCCCGTCTCGCTCGCAAACGTAATTAAAATAGTTCGACTATACGAATCAATAAACAAATTGATTATGCAAATTTACAGTTATTTGCATTGGCAGGCATGTATTTGTTTACAAGTGGGGGAGTGCTTTTTGGCCCTGTTTATTTGCCAGTGTGCCGGCGCTATCTGCGTGCATGGTTTAGACATTAATAGGTTTTGTTGCTGCCTCACAGACTGGCTTTATTTTAGACAAAATTTATATACATTTAATGCTCAATCGAAGCGGAAATAAAAAGTTTACGCGGCCGAAAAAAAACCCATTCATATTGTTTGTTTGTTGTTTGGCGAAAATCAACAGCGAAAGCGGAAACGGAAAGCGCATGTTTTCCATTACGGTTGCCAAGTTTCTAGGGGGGGTGTAGCGGGGCCAGTGGGGGGTTAAAACCGGTCCCGAGGCATCGACAATTTTTGTGTAATTGAGTTATTTTTGCTGTAATTTATAAAACGCTGCACCAGCAGCAGCGGCAGCAGCAGTGGCTATAATGAAGTGTGACTCCTATTTGGCTCACTCCTCTCCGACTGGTTGGTTGCCCGCTAGCTGCACAAATGAATGTTTAATTAAACACGAAACAGCAAACAAAAAGCGCATAACAATACGACAAAGTAAACAAATTAAAACCTAATTAGTGTTCAGCCGCCTTTTTTCACACCAGCACTTTGAATATAAAATTGTATCAAAACTGAAAGTAGGGGATCCTATTTTGTTTACTTTAAAATTAAAGGGATATTTTCTCTTGTGCAAATCTCGTACATGCACCTTCTGCTGAATATTCTGCTGAATATTCAGGGTGATCTTCCAATTTCAGCTGCATTTCTGCTGAGAAACCAGCTACTACTTCTTGTTGCCATCCTTTCCTGCCACAAGCTGCACTGCAGCCAGGTTGCATAAATACTTATCGCACCGGGTTACCATCATTATGTTTCAGCAGAGCAATCGCCACCCATCGCCTTGCTGACTTCCCGGTGGCTGCCTGCCATTAGTTCTTCCTGCTCCTCGTGTGACTTCGAAATTTGCTTAAATTGCCAGAGGAAGGTCCTGAAGGCTTTCAGACACGCTGACAGGCAGGTGAGGAAGTGATGCAACGGCAGCAGGAGGCGCAGAGGCGCAGGCTCCCCGGAAGGCTTCTTCACCTGACAGTTGCACAATGGCAAATTGTTGCATCCGCTTTTCTTTTAGCTTTTTAAATGCAATTTCATGTGGGATACGCACACAGGGCGCGAAGGGTGAGTATAGTACTTGCCTCTCGCATTTACATGTTGCGATTGTCGTTGCCTGCGCCAGTGCCTCTGCTCCTTTGGCTCCTTAGGTCTCATCCTGTTTCCGGAACGATGTTGCTGTTGCAGGTTGCTTGCTTGCCAGTTTCCTGCAACATTGCCTCCCACCAACCCCGTGCAGCTTACGTTGTTTGCTTTCACTTGCCGGTTTGTTGTTGCAAGCTCATCCTCCGCCGTTTGCCTGCCATCTTGCTGCTCCTTCTACTCGCTTTGCCGCCGCAAATTGCCTTTAATTCATTTTCCGCAATTACTCCGGGCCATGCGAGTGGTGTGTCTGCGCGGAGCGGCCCAGCGGCAGGGTGGCAGGGCGGCAGGGTGGCAGGATGGGGCAACAGATGCCACTCATTACCATGCATATCCCCACCCACTTTAGACTTTTGTCGTAGGCGCGTTTTTCACATTCCATTTGCATGCCTTGAGGGGACATTCCGTGTTTCCATCTGCATGATGATGAGCGAGCGGGGAGTCCCCTGCCTGCCTCCTGTCACATTGTGTCTCGCTTTAAGCGCATTAAGTGACCAGGCGTCGGATGAGCAGGCCCCAAGGGGGCTGCAGGTGGGCTCAGGTTGCCACCGCCCCCCGGGCTAAGGTCAGCGCTGATCAATGTCAATTGCCGCTTGTTGGCAACTGGCAACTGGCAGCTGTGAGATGCAGCAAGTAGTGCGGCAGTCGCATACAATTAGCCCAGGCCAGGAGCAGGTCCTGCAGCAGGAGCAGCATTGACAGCGCAAGTGCGTCAGCAAGGATCAGCCAAATGCGCTAAAGCGCTTTAATTTAACTCTATAAATAATATTTTAGGGTCTGATAACTGATAAAACTTGCAGGTAAACATTTAATTAGGAATATAATAGTTACAATATTGGGTAAAAGTAAAAGCGAGAGGCTTTTGCTTGAACTCGAATACTTCTGTTTTGAGTGACAACTCCTTGAAATTCATTTTAAGATTATCCTCGTGTTCTGATATCCTTTTATCCGCTCGCTCTGGTCTCTCAGCGTATCCTTGGGATTTCTTTTGGGCGCTGTGGACGTGCATCTGCATCTGCATCGGCAGCGCATCGCTCATGGCCAGCAATGAGATGCGTCGTGTGGGGGGAATTGGAAAACTGTTAACCGTCTGAAGGTTGCCTTGTTGATATTCCCAGTCCCCAAAGCGAGTGACAGGGACAGCGATGGGGATCGACTGAGACGGGAACAGGGGCAAAGGCGGGGGCGGGGGCAGGGGCGTGGCAGGGTACCACGTTAGCGCTGTCCGTAAACTTTGCTGCCTGCTTTCGCTGTGCATTTGGTCGCCATTTTCAATTTACTGACGCTGTCAGGACCGGAAGACAAATGTGGCTGATGTGTGTGTCCGTGTGCATCCGAATGTGTTTGTCCTGCACTGGGAGAAATAAGTCGGCCTAAGAAACAGATGCAAGCCAACATCCCCAGGATTTTAAGCTACAATTTAAAAATTCTATAAAACTTACAAATTATGAATATCGGATACCCATTTCTGAAGCCTGAAAAACTATTAGAAGAGTACAATTCAATGACAACCAAAACGGATTTTAATTTAAGAATATCACAGAACTAAGAATTGAAAGTACTTTTTAAACATTATAGATATTAAGAATACACAAACCTTTAATGGTTTTTGAAGATTTTTGAAGCTCCGAATTCAAATCTGAGCTCAGAATTGTTCCCACACATAAGGTTTTCGAAACATTAATAGTCAATTTAAAGCTGCTATAATTTAATCATTATTCGTATGTTCTTCTTCAGAAAGGGCTGTGTATGCTTTATATATTCAATGCTCTAAAAGGCGTGTTAAATAAGATAATATCGTGTTAAAGAAGAGCTAGGAAGACTGTTTAGACAGGTTTTGCTCAGTGCGTTTGCGTGACCTCCCTGTATTTTATTCGGCTGTGTGTGTTGAGTCCTTGCGCGGGTGTACAGGCATGTTGTGATTGCGGACTGTTGCTTCACTTGAGTGGCGGCAAGTTGGCGACCCAGCTGCCTCGAGCCCAGGCCCCAATCGTTCTGCAGTGCTATGTCCGCTTTTCCAGCTTTTCCCACTCCCCCACTCCCCACGCCCGCCCGCAGACGTGCAACAGGGTGCTTATATTTTTCTTGCCCGGTATGTACGAGTATTTTCCGTTGTTCCGTTGTCGTTTCATTCTCGGCCACGTTCCACAGTTGGTGGCATGCCTCTTCTTCAGCTTTCAGTTTTCAGCTTTCAGTTGGGATGCCTCTGATTCTGGTTGGTGGTGCAACTGGGCTCCCTTGTAATTGTTGCTAAAGCAGCAAAACGTCGACGCTGAAATTGCAGCAACTGTAATAACAAAATGGCCCCGGGAGTTGTTCCTGTTCTCTGCTTTCCACCGAGTAGGAAAAGCGCAAGAAGGGTTAGCCGAGGAGGAGGAGGAGGAGCTGAGGCATGGGAAATATTTCCAGCTTGACTTATTTTGACTTTGCCCCCCCGCTTCGCCTGCTCCTCGGCAGCAACTGCCAGCAAAGTTTATTCAACGCAAAATGTGCAATGTGAAAACGTGCCGCATGTGGTGGGCCGGGCGGGGGCGTTGCCCAACATTTACTGGCATTGCACACTGATTTCCTGTTGCATTTCCGGTCAGCCAACGATGGAGTTTCTCCCACAGAAGCAGGAGCCTCATCCCTGCAATCCAGCGCCCCTCTCTTGTAGCCCTTGTAGCGCATAAAACTAAATCGAATTTAGAACACTTCCAAAGGAAATTGGAAATTAACTAAAAGTGAGTTATTTGCATGGGAAATTGTTGCCAGTTTGTGTGGGTAATACTCGTATGTGCTACAGTTCTCGATGCAAGCTCGGATCTGCAGCATAGCTCCGAATAGTTAATTCCATTTATTTAAACCATTTTTGGAAATATCCAGGCGAATTTATTATTGCAGAGGCTAAAAACGAATTGATATTTTCCATAAAACTCTGGGGCATTGATTTAGAACCTTTATTGGTTGGCAATTGAAATTGTATTGTCGAGCTGAAATTTGGTTAAAAAGTTTCGTGCTTGTGTGGCCCGGAAAACCTAATTATTGCTGATTCAATGCCGTTCAATGGGTCACCCCTTGGCTTACATTTTTGGTTCCAAATTCATTTTTGTCCCTCTACCGACCAAGGCTGCTTAAATGTTTTATGGATTTGGGCAAGGCCTACTCATTGTGCCTCTGTCTCCAGGTACTCATCTACTGGCTGCACTTACATTCTACGGCTCCTTGCGGCCGTTCCCATTGTTTACTTTTTGGGAACAATGGCAGGTGTCATGCAGGAGGAAACGTTGCGGTTCCAGGCGCTGGTGGGGCCAACGGGTTGTCCCTTTGTGCATTTTACGCGGAATTACACAGCATAAGCAGCTGACACGGCGCTCCCCCCCAAATGACCCGACTGCAAGTGCTCCTGCTCCTCGTCCTACACCTCCTCCTTCTCTAGCACCTGCAACATGGCTTGCAGCGGCTGCTCCGCCTGCCTTTCCTTCCAAATGCGGCAAATGCCGCCAGCGACTTTGTCTGCTTTGTTGCAGGAGCAAGCGCAGCCCTCGCACCGCCTCCTCCGCAGCTGCTGCTGCTGCCGCTGCCGCCGCATTGTGGCCCAAAGGCAAACACAAGCCAGGGCGATTGCCTGAGAGCTTCCCTCCCTGCCGCAGTTGATTTAAACTACACAAAAAATAAGGTAAACAACGCACGCGGGGACAACAAGGTGGGCGGGCGGCTCCGCGTAGGAGCAACTAAGAAAATGCCTGCACAAAAGTAACTCATAATTAAGGCAAGTCAGCCAAGCAGGCTGCGGGATAACCGAGGGGGCGGGGTCGGGGTCGAGGCAGGGGCTGCACGAAGGATGCAGAGTGCAGCAGACGGCCTTTCTTCTTTGCCGTGCATGTGGCAAGTGGCAGAGAAGTTGCCTACTTTTAGGCAGCCGCAAGATCGCCGCGAACGGTGCTGAAAAAGAACCAGTTCATGGAATTTATTAAATTTTCTTTTCTTGTGATCCAAAATTTGTCCTATTGTGTATGCCAAAGTTTTCAATTTCTTGAATAAAATTTAGTTAGCAATACTCTAAAGTATATATATTACTTATTTATCTAGCATGCCCTGTTCCCCCAGTGGCGATTTAATTTACCTTTTATAATCGAATAAATTAATTTACATACTGCAAGTGTCAATACACATTTTACAAAAGCAATATTTTGTAATATTTTATTTAAGGTAACTAAGGATTGTCAACGTTTTGTAGGATCCAAATAAATGTAAGAAACTTGAGGGCTTATTGCAGGTTTATATAGTTAAAACTTGTCCTTAAATACAAGCGATGCTCACAATTGCCAATTCATTTTTACCTCGGCAACCATATATATTAAAACCATATATATTATATTTAGAGGGTTCTTTAATTGTTTGTTAAGTAGTTTTTCAATGGATTTCTGATAGCCACCGTAATATGTGTGCAAACATTACGAACCCTACTTATTAAAAAAAAATTTTCAAATGCGCTCTGGTTCTAATATTATCAAAATTAAAAAATAGTTTTCATTATGCACTGCTAAGTTGAAACTTTAGCAATGATTCCATAACGCTGTAAGCTTTTGTATTCGGAGGCTAAAGAAATTTTGGAAGGACTCAGGGAGTCATTTTGGAACCAGTTTGCGGTTCGGGCATCTCCGTTCCTTCCAGACAGCCAGTTGCCTTGGCTCAAAGAAGCAAAAGCAACCACCCATGGCCCCATTGCATCGCAAGGCTCAGTCCTAGCCCGGCTAAAGTCGTGGTCTTAGTCGCTGCGATAGTTGTTCCATATATATATAGTATGGTATATTTTTGATATGCTTCAGCAAACACCTGCAACGTCTCAACAACAATGAGAAATATTGTTAAGTAACTGCGGAGGCGGCAGGAGGGTGGATGCAGTTTTTGGTGCATTAGCAGAGTGCGTTACCCCTTGGTCCTGCTCCTTGCAGTCCTCCCGATCCACCCGGGCGGCCCACTGCCATNAACAACAATGAGAAATATTGTTAAGTAACTGCGGAGGCGGCAGGCGGCAGGCGGCAGGAGGGTGGATGCAGTTTTTGGTGCATTAGCGCAGTGCGTTACCCCTTGGTCCTGCTCCTTGCAGTCCTCCCGGTCCACCCGGGCGGCCCACTGCCATTTCAGCTCTGTTTATTGTTTATGTTTTTGGCGGGGGCTTTTTGCTCGGATTGTTGAAAGGAAGCGAATGGGCCTGAGGGAGGGACTCGGTTGTTAATGCATGACTGGGGCGCATGCATCCTGTTGCCAGGACATGCAATCTGCAAAGATCGCTGGCAACTTTTGCCAAATCATGGCAATTGCTTCTTTTATTGCGCCCATATCCCTCGACGTACGAGTATGCGAAAATTATGTGCACTGAAATGAATATTAATAATGCACCGCTCCGTAATGCTTGGGCGGATTGTGAGTGACTTTTCCATTAAGCCCGAATCGTTTGTCAATTTGCCGGCGCAGATAAATCAGCGGCAGGCTGCAGCGGCTCCGCCAGCAGGATCCTCCGCTTGCCTTAAGCCCAATTAACCCATTAGGAGGGCGGTTGCCATTTGATGCGGCAGCCAGAATGCAATTAAAAAGGCGCTCGCCAATGCAGACGCGCCCCGGAAGAAGCACCGAGCCGAAGGGCTTGTAATTTCAGTCTCCCTCTACTTACATTTAATTTTTATGTAAGCATCACAGCCCAAGGACGTCGAGCAGGACCAGGAGAAGAGCTAGGACCACGACCGAGAAAAGTAATAACTGCGCATTGCCATTATTTATGTTTATGTCCGCACTACATCATCTTCAAATGTCCGCGCGCCTTCGCCTACTTGCCGGCCCACCTCCGCCCACTTGCGGCTATAAAAAACAAGTGCTTGCAGTTTAGCGCAGGAGAGTGGGCTCCTAGGGATGTTCTTGGCAAAAAATTAGAGCCGGAATGCACTCACGATTTATTCGAGGCGAGATTCGGGCCCATTCGGATATGAAAGAAAGCGCACATTACTAATTTGAGGCCATATATCACTTGCCTACAAATGTTTGCAGCTTTGTTAAACTTGATCTTTTAATTGGGCTGCTTTTTTACTATTTTTAATTATTCTTAAAAATATCTAGGTTAGGTTACCTAACCTAACCTAAGAAAACCTAACCTAACATAACCTAAAAATATTTAGATTTTCCCGTGATTGTCGGAAACATTCGTGTCATCCCTAGAAGATCCCTGAATGGTGTCTTGCACTCCAAGACGACGTTTAAACGCCGCCGTTGTCAGTACGAGAGCCGTTGAACTAATTTCCGTTGCCCTGCGGCAAGTACTAGGATGTGGTTGTCGGTGGAGAGTGGGGAGGGAGCGTAGAAGTGGGTTTCCCGGAAGGAAGTTGGTTTCCTCAACTCGGGTCTGGCTTGTAAAAATTGCATTCTTTGCGGCCTTTTCTATTGCTCGAGCATTTGTCATTGAGGCGCTCGCTAATTTGACATAAATTTTAGATGCCTGGATGTGCAGCCGAGAATGGGAAATGTACGAGTGGAGGAAAGCAAAATGGGGGGATTTCTATAAGGGCAAAAGGAATTATCCAGAGATAAGTCACAGTCCTTGCATTGCATGGGAAATTCTGACTCATAATTAATTTAAACATTCCTTCTGGCATTTATTACAACCAATGTTGGCTTAAGTCAACAAAAATATCAAGTTGGTAAATAGTTCTTAGCCCACTTAAACTCTGACAATTCTTTCGATTCCCCCAACCACCTCATCCCCAAGCAAAAGTCCGATTTTCCTAGTTTCCCTTTTTGTGGCTTTCCTTGCAATTGAAAAAGTATTTCTTTTACTTTGGTCCGCAAATACTTATGATAAACATGTTGTAAAGTGTCCGAATCGATTAGGGCCCCGCCCGGAATCTCTCGGCCCATCGACCATCGACTCCCTTGGCCAGCAGGGCAAACAAACCAATAAACTGTGCGAGCTGGCCAAAACTTTTGACACCAGGCACCGGGGGGAATCGATGGAAATGTTAGTTTGCTCCACTTTCCGCACTCGAAATCTAAATTCAAAATATATAGTACGAGTAACTCTGACTGGATGTCGGACGGGCGGGACGGGCGGAACGGGCGAAGATGTTTATGGACTGTCGCTTAAAAGGCATCCAAATTGAGATACAAAATGGCAAAGTGGACAAACGTTTCCCAGTGGCCACTCGACCGATGCAAAGGGGTAAAAATATAAAGTGGCCGGGATGTCCATATTCACAATGGATGTCCATATTCCTCCTCCTCCCATACTCGTGGGTACATCGTGTGTACATATCTTGGCTTGTCCCTTGTTAGTCTTTGACTTTGACAGTAGCTGGTCAAATTGGCGGCAAAAAGCAGAAGCAGAGCTAACAAGTTGTGAGGCGAAGAAAAGAGCTGCTCGAGGGCCATTAAAAAAATCATGAATGGCAGCTCCCGTTTCGGGGCGGCGAGGGGGCGTGCCAAATGAGCTGACCATTAGCCGGGGCATTCTGCAAACTCGGTAATTGACCGTCGCTTAAAGATTGGGCCACCTTTTGGGCCCAATGGCTGCCGCCATTGTTGGGCGTTACACGTGCGTGCCAGTTTAAAATTTTCCGAAATTTTATGCAAAAAAAAAAAAAAGAAGGGAGGAAACTAAATAACCGCTAGTTAAGTTTGCTTTGTCATAACTAACAGTTTGCATTTCATTTTTGTTCGCAGTTTCGATGTTTTTTTGCTGGCATTGTTGAAATTTTACAAGTCACGCACTGATTTGGCAATTTGCATGCAGCAACCGCTAGATGGCGCCAGCACGTGCGCCGAGTTCGGGGAATCCCCGCGCCCCAGTCTCTCTGCATCCCCGCTCCTGGAAGCCAATCAATATCTGGATTGGCTTTGCGACCTTTTTTGTTTAATTTTTGCGAGATTTTTAATTTAAACTTTTGCTGTAAATTTGAGCCCTCTATGAGTATTCAATTGGCAATGCCGTTTGATTAATGCCATCACCGCCCACGGGGCGTATGCGCAATATGCATGCGGAGGTCTTCTCAATTGGCATTTTCGCAAAATTAAATATTTTCGCCATGTGTGCGCGTGAGTGTCTGTCGCATCGAAGCGCAGAGAACTTTCCCCGTTCGAGTATTAATTTATTGCCAATCTAAATGCAAGGATGCATAGAATGCATGGCAAATGGAATTGTTGGATGGGGGCACTTTCCCTGCTCTCGGCGCTTTCATTTGCATTGCAAGTCGAACAGTTTTCCTTTTTAGCACCAGCAAAAGCTGAACAAACAGGGGCGCAGCCTCTGAATGAATTTTGAGAAGCATTTGCATGTAAATAAATATGTAGTACATGTAAATTTGGGGCCCTTTTAAATTCGTATTTATGTGCATAGTATACGTTGATCCTTGATTAACCTCGTATCTGTCAATCGGCCAGTGTTATCGACAACAGACGCTGCAACCTCGAGGGATTTGGCGGACCCTGCCCCCGCGTGCCAAAACGAACTTTTTCATGCTCCATTGTGTTATAAATATTCATAAAGCGCTTCGCCATTTTTCGCTGCGACCGCCGCAACTAAAGCCTTGATTTCTTGCATTTCGCTATGTTGCCGCACACGTTGCACATACTTGCCTGTTACCAATACCCGGCCAATATGGCTGAAAGGACCCGCCCACTCGGCTCCCCTGCCCGCCTGCCCGTCTGCCCGCCTGCCCGTTTAACCGCAAGCCATGCTTCTAATGCCGCGTTGGCATAAATTTAAAGCAGCAGCTGCGGTTTTTCCACCGCTTTTCCCTGGTTTTCCCTCCACCTTTTTGTAGGTGCCTCTGGTGGGTGGAGGCGGTAGTCCCCGGGATTTGCTCCTCCCCCCTCTGTTTTAGCTGAAAGCCAAGTGATAGCAGGCGAGGAGGCAGAGAATAAAGCGATAGCGAGGAAGACCATTACAAAAACTAACCCAGGTAGCAGCAACAGCAGCAGCAGCAACAGCAGCGGCAGCAGCAGCGGCAGCAGCAGCGAAGCTTTAAAACCCAAAAAGCATTTTATGCTGCTAATTGATTTTTCAAACTCATCCCCCGCCCGGCCGGTTCACCTAGATTTGCTGTTGGTCTCCGTGTTGCGGCTGCCATTGCGCTTTTGTTTGGCATTCAATTAACGGGAATTTGCATTTTATCTATAGATACACTTTGCCACTATATATTTGGCATATACCACCCGACCGCCCCGGCCGGGCCACGCCTTTCGCACCGCTTGAGTGGGCGGGCGAAATCCCAAGTGCTAAATCAACAAGAACAAAGCACATCATGCTTAAAAAGAAAACACTGAAAACGGAGGTACTATGCGATACAAATGTATTCGAATTCCCCGGCTGCGGCGCTGTGCTGTCTTTAATTACAGCGTTTAGCATTGATCTCGGGAATCGATCAGCCTAACGCTCCAACGCTCTTCTGCCGCAAAAACAAGAAAAATTCCACAGCTCAAGTGCTTGTAAGAATAAACATAAACCTACATTCTCATTTTTCGCGGGTTGTATCTACAATTGACGAGGTGAGTTTTAGAGGATTGAGAATTATATCGAGAGAACCTCGCTACACGGCCATTAAACAATGCGTTTAGCCTCTAAATAATTGTAATGATCATTTTCCGCACTACTGTTGAACATCGCTCATCTTGGCCAGCGTGCAATTAATGGCTAAACTTAAAATACCCGCAAATTAAACGCAAGCTAGTCAATTATTTTTATGGCAAACAGGGTAAGCATAAAATTGGCTAAAATCTGAGTTACCAAGCAACAAAGAGTAGATTTGATACCCAGCCCAAAAACTATCGTATTTAATAAGGTTGAAAATTCATTACCTATCTCACGTAACTTGGTATTCCACTCTGGAAAAAATGAAACGAAACATACATATAACATTTAACATATAGTGTAATCCGTAAAATAGCTTTCTTTTCAGTATTACATTTTTAATAAATAAAAGAAAAATTGTATACAATAAATAAACACATATCAATTATGTTAATCACTTACACTTTAAATCTGCGTTTAAATTTTGTGAATATATCTTATAGTTCACTAGATATTTAGCCTCAAAGTTTTAGTAAGGCTGTGATTGAAATAAGTATATACTATATAGTGGTTGTGAACCACTGTATATACGAGTAGAATACAAGAGGTCTACTAGCCCGAAAAGCTATCTCAATTAATAAATTGATGAGCCAAAGCTTGCGGTGGAACAACCATTACCAATCTCATGTAACTTGGTATTCCCATCCATCGAAAACCAAGCGGAAATCCCAGACATCTTGCAACGCCCACCTTTTACAGATATCTAGATGGATCTGGCCTAGACTGTTAATGATAGCACCCTCGGAATGCCCCCTGCGATACATTATGTATGGGCATAATAACAATTATTATCAGTCCGGCCCAGCCCGGCCCGGCGAGTTCATAAAACCCGATGGGCCGGACCCCCAGTGCATACATAAATAATACATGAATGGAGATGACCGCAGTGGATGGGCAGCAATTGCAGTTGGATTTTACGACGGACTCGGAGTTGGACCTGAGGTCTCAAGGTCACGTTACACACTTAATTTAACATTGGACCTGCATTGTCTGGGGCTGGGGCATGCACACACGAACGAGGCAGTGGCTGCGGCAGAGGCAGAGGCAGGGACCGGGAGCGACCGGTTTGGCCGCAGAAGCGATCTGGTTGATCTTTCGGGGCAGCAGCTTCTTCAATTTGGCAATTTCGGAGGCAAGAAACGGCAGCGAAACAATGCCGGGCATGACATTGAATTGTAAATGCAGGCGATAAAAAACGCTGAACGCATAAAATATACGAAAAAAGCGAGGAAAACGCGCAGCGGAGAAGTAAATAAAATGTAAGCCCACATCGGATGCATGTGAATTTTTCAGTTTATGCTGCGCGAAAACCACAGCAGCTACACATGCACTAGAGATGATGCCGTGAAGCGGGCTTGCTTTACAAATTGTATAGTAATTGCTGATGTTTTCAAAAACTCCAGTTGCTCAAGTCGTGCGCTGCAAAAATGTGCAACAATTATACTGCTTCCTTATGGAAGCACAGGTAAATAACTAACCAAACCCTGCACTTAATCAGGCTAGACAACTTTTTGCAACAAGTCGTAAAATTAGTTTGTCTTTCGTGGTAATAAATAACCAAATTACCCCAAGATCTGACTGGTCTACGACAATTTTAAAACTGTCTCTCTTGCGTATACAATATTTAAATGAGACTACAATAACAATACAGGTATAATTTAATAATGTAATTATCCCTAAGTTGTTACCAATGGCATATACATACATACATACGAAGGGATAACATTGAGTAATAGTTTTTTCCTATCCCAGAAACTTTTCTCTAGATACTTTCATTTAACTAAATGAAATGTAATTACATTTCATAGGGTTCTACCTTTTAAGAATGTTTAAGGATGTGATNTTCTACCTTTTTAGAATGTTTTAGGATGTAATTGTAATATTAGGTAGTTATTTTTGATCAGTTATCTTAAGATTCTTCTCATCCTGAAATTGCGTACAGCATTTCATATTGGGTGTAGTTTTTAATTCGCTCTAAAAATATAGATTTGACCAGTAATCTCAAGATTCTTCTGATCCTGAAATTGCTTATTGCATTTTGTACTGAGTATAGTTTTTAATTTCCTCTAAAAACTTAGATTTGACCAGTTATCTTAAGATACTTTTGATCCTGAAATTGCTCATTGCATTTTGTATCGACTGTACTTTTTTAATTTCCCCCTAAAAACTTATTATCGTCCCTTGATGGCCTAATTCAGGCAGTTTTTCTTGGCCCCAAGTCTAGACGAATTAAGTTTTCAATTTCAGGTGGCCAGCAGCGCTTTGTCGATAGTCACAACACGTCCCAAAGCCATCGCCAAAGGTCGCAGGCAAACAAAGTTTGCTTGTTTTCTTATTTTTTTGTTTACATCGCCTGCTGGTGTTTGTCCTTTATCCATTGTGCATACCCCGCCCTCAACCTCAACCTCTGCCCCTGCCACGCCCCCCGACACTTTGGTCAGCAACGACTGCTTCTTCTTTTCCTTCATCCCCGGCTTGGTTGTAAAAGACATTGACATTTTTTTTTTTTTTGCCCGTTTCTCTTTACTTTGTTGCCGTTGTTTAATGGTTTTATACATATTTTTTGCCCGTTGTCGTAGCATTACGTCACTTTCACTGTAGTTTGCGGCTTAAGGCGGCAGCATTTGTTTGCCATGGTTGCTGCTGTTGTTGGTGGTGTTACTGCCATCAGTGCTGCCGACGCCGCTTCTGCCGGCCATTCGTTGTTTGCACTTGTTTTTGGTACAAACAAGCAAATTGCAATAAAAATGCTCAAATTTATGGTCCACTGGCATATATATATTTTGTTTGGGATGATTTATCCGAGACTTTTGTTCGCCTTGCTTTCCGGCGGCACAATTTATAGTGTGTCCGTTTACATGGCAAACTTTGCAGCATTCAGCATTCAGTTTTCAGTTTTCAGTTTACAGTGTTCGGCGCTCAGTGCTCTTGCCGCTTTTTACTGACGTATCTGTGTTGTTTTTTTATTTTCTTTGTAGTTCAAGTTCATCAGTTGGCCACTGACGAGCTTTGAATTCGCAACTGGGTCCAGGTTCCGTCTTTATCGTCTTTATAAATGCGTCGTTAAATTCCCATGTTAGACGATGCTAGTGTGTACTATTCACACTACATGTGTTTTTTCCAATTGAGTTGGGCAAACACTCGCGGCCAGCACTCAAGTACGACAAATGTCAGCTAACATCAAGCATACGCCATGCATGCCCACATTCTATGCACACCCATATTGCGCATACGCCGAGTGGTCTCATAACTTATGCCACGATTGCCGGGGCATTGATCGATAAGAATCGGGCCGCAAACAAAGCCATTAGCCCGGTTAACGTGGCCTGACTAAGCAGATCGGCAATTGGTAATGAGGCCAATTTCCCGCTTGCCAAACGCCAGCGATTTTCGGGCACTTGCCCCGGAAAGGCCATTAAACAATGTGGCCACTGCTGAGTGGGATTTCACTGATCGTTTTGGGAGTGCACTGTGTGAGGTCTCTGAAAAACAAAGTTTATAACATTTCTATAAAGGTATTTCGCCCTCAGCTGAACCTACAAATTGACGAGTTCTACGTCAAGTCCTTTGTGCCCGACGAAATGCAGGTTGCCTCCAGCATTGAGCACCTGGAGGTGTTAAATCTGAATCTTACTTTTAAGGTTCCCTTCCCGGGAAAGCTTCTGATTCACTTGTTTGTGAGGAAGCTGTCGGACCAGTTTGGTGGTAGCGACACCACCGATCTGGTCCGCTTCAAGAACTTGGACCTGTGCAAGATCCTGGAATCATTGCGCAACATGACTTTGGACAACGTCCAGGGCGAAAGCTTGCTGCCCAGCACATTCTTCGTATCGTGTCCCCTGGTTCCAGGCTTTTACTTTGTGGAAAACGCCACAATCGACTCCAAACTTGTGCCTGTTCGGATTCCCGATGGCAGGTACATGGCCCTGATAGAGCTGATTCAGGTGTACGAGGAAGTTATAAAAATAGCTGCTTGTAGAATCAAGTTTGCAATGAGACGGCCCCCGGGATACAAGGAGCCCTCTGAATTCGACAGCAGCGAGGAGACTAGAAGCCCACCAAAGCCTTTGGAGCAAGACAAGCACTCCACAGAGGACTCCACAGAAGGCAATCAGGATCCAGGCTTAGGAGTCACTCAACCCAGCGATGAATATTTGGAGGAGAACACCGATCATCCAACTGATGATCATAGTGAGGCGCCCCCCACCGAGCCAAGTGAAGACAGCTACGATGCCCCAAATGATTACTATTAACAAAGAGTCGAGCAAGATATTTGTATACAAGTTTTGATAATCATAAAAACAATCAGCTTACGCATCTCCCCCAAAAGTGTTGTGAAATAATTACAACACTTTTACAATCATGTGCAAAATCAAATTTATGGCCACCTACAGCAAATAAATGAAAACATCTCACTCGTGTCATGGGGCCACGCCTAAATAAGTTAATTGAAAGAGCCAGGGGCATGGGAGCCGAATAAAATAAATTCAAAACTTGAAATAACGCGGCGCGAGACAAGCCGACGACAAATGGGCGGCCTCAAAGACACTCATTCAAGCCAATCTTTTACAATGTTACGATGCAGCGCCGAACTCTGCTTTGACAACTATACCATTGATATTTATTTACGGGTACCGCCTGTGGAATGTATACGGGCTGACATTGGCCTCTGGGCATTCTCGAAAGTGCGACTATTTACATATTCAGAGCGTGCGAATGTTTCCGGTTTTCATATGAAACAGATCAACTGCAAGATGATCGTCATCGCCGATGACTTGACAGAAACGCTTGGCCTCCGTATCGGTCTTAGTTTGGCCAAGCCTAAAAATCCAGCGTTTAGCAGCGTCTTTATTGATTTGGGCCTCTCCACTCTTCAGGCTTGGTGGGTGCTACATAGAAGTGGCAAATATTTATGGGCCTTTGATACTCACTCTCGTTCTTAGGTGATAATTTACTTAATTGGCTTGGTCATTGAGCGATCATTTGGAAAGGGGCGTCATCGGATGATGCTCTTGAACTTGAAATTGAGATCCTAAGCGGATATTTGATGTGGGTTATATACAAATTGGAAATGTTGGCAAACTTCCTCGTGGATTTGGACAAACAGCGCAATCAAAGTGACCTTCATGGAGCTCTGTTTTCGTTTGCTCAGTACGATTATTATTTAATCAGCGATCAACTTCTTCAGTGGCTTTAACCTAAAGCAAACAGACGATGCCACCAAAGGCAAATAGGGCGACTTGGTTTCGGTGTTTTAGTTTTCGATTTTTGGGCGCTTAAAACCGCCTTATTTGCACCTGCCCGCAGAGGGCCACGCCCCCCTGGCTCCTCCACTTTTGGCCTGGTTTTTGTTGATATTTCAGTTTTGCTGGCCGTTTCATTTATGCGTCTGCCTTTTGTTTATGTATCGGCCATTTGTCCACTTCCACGCATTGCAGATTGCAGTTTACACATGACATTATCGCCGATGGCCACTAGTTGGCCGGCTATAAAAAGCCCTGATCGCAGGTGGTGCCAGGTGCAGTCGATTTTTGGATTAATCAGCTTTACATCTACCCGGCAAAAGCAATCATGAAGTACCTGGCCCTGGTGAGTTTTGGTTTCCGCAAAGGATTAAATCTCTGGCAGCATGGAATCGAGGACAAAACCATACTTTGCGGATATTTATCACCACAAAAAGGCTCATAACACTTGCCTTTTCAGACCCTTTTCGTGTGCCTGCTGGCCATTGCCATCGTTTCGGCCGTGCCCGTCGATGAGTCTCTGATCGGGGACAACATCTACCAACCAGCTTTCGACGATGTCCAGCGTCCCCAGGATCCGCAGGCCATTTTCAAGCTCAAGAAGCTGCTCAAGCTGAAGAAGCTCCTGGGCTAGAAGGTGCTCCTGCCATTCCCCACCCTGCACGCATTCGCCTCACTTCAGATTCTAGTCCAATACACAGCTGTCCTCTTTGGAAACCCATTCGAAATTGCAGCCTCTTTGTCTAGATATTGGCACAAACACATCACATCACACCTGAATGAGTACAGTCTACGTAATAAATGTAATTTTCATACGACAAAAGGCAAGTGCCAGTCGCGGCTTTCTTATGTCATCGGTTCGGGGATCTGTCCAAAAAGGAGCTAATGATTGCCGCCGGCGGCGGGTCGAGTTTTTGTTTATTTAGATCCGAACGGGGAAACCCGTTTTTCAGCGGCCGCGCGGAGAAAGAGTGTGAAAAGCGAACGGCATCTTCCTTTGCAGGCCGGGCCAAAATCAAAACGGCTATATGCGTTATATGCGCGCATTGGCCAACCGCTGTCCTACATAAATGAAAAGTCTGCAGTGTGCTAATTGTGTGCCAAATAAGGGAGCCCGCAGCCCGCCAAGATTTATGGATTACGTTTCACGTCAAAAGACAGCTGGAGCTTACTTCTTTGATTTTGCCTTTAAATCTTAACAAAATAACGTTTTAGGTCCACCGAAATACATATATTCGGCACTCAATTCAAGCTGTTTGGTCTTATCTACTACGTGGTTACAATGGCTTTTTGGACTAAACCTCTAAGTGGTTACAATAGTGAATTTGGGATATTCTTAATGTCCCATTAAATTTAAAGAACCGATTTATATTCATTATATTCCGTTTCTGTTCAAAGGGAAATATATTCAAGGCAATTATGGGAAATATAATACCTCTAAAATCGTTTTTTTAAATTGGATTGTTTGTTCATATAACCTTCTATAGTTCTGTTTCTGATTTAAGATATTTGTCGAATTAGCCCATTTAAAAATGTATTTGTCGGAATAGATTTTAGTCTTGTCTAGTCACTAGAACAACAGCATTGAAGGTTTTTTGGTTATAAAACTTTTTTGTTATTGTGGTATACAGTTTGCATAGTTTTAATTTTTCAATAAATTGTTAAAGTCTTTGAAACCATTAAAAATACACGGGCCAAGTCTGGTATAGGTCAAGAATTATTGTCTACTAATCACACAACACTTGCGTTTCTCTCGTTTCACTGACACCTGTAAAACTAATGACTCAAGAAACAAACTCGCTTCGAACCACCAACCTTAAACCAAATGTAAAGATAAACTTTAGTTTTTGTACCAAATACGTATTTTTAATTCTTTTGTTGTTTTTATCTCTCATGTATTCCTCTTAGAATCTAACTGTGTTTAACCTAAACGTCCCTTTTGGGGAGCCATGGCCAATTCCTGCCCGTGCGTGTGGACCTAGCCCAGGAACAGGAGCTTCTTGAGCAGCTTCAGCTTGAGCAGGAAGGACTGGTCGTCCGACGGGCTGACGGAGTCGCTGCCAGGACCCTCGAGGCCCTCGGGAACAGCCTCCTCGCGGGGTGCGGCACTGGTGAGGACGAAGCACACGGCCAGGCAAAGGAACACACTCTGCAAAGGATACAAATGAGATAGTCCATCTTGAGTACGGGCAGTTGGTAATCCAATTAGGCTGGGGGACGCACCAGGAGCAAGAATTTCATGTTGACGGCGGTGGAGCTTCGGTTGAGCTTGATTTAATCGATGATCGTTGACAGAGCTGCTTGCACTGAACACAGACCCCGCCGACCCGTCTATTTATATGCCTGAACCGCCGACAGGCGTGAGATGTGGCCGCCGACTTGCGAGCTGTAAGCGGTTTCGGGCCGGCGGACAGTTCGTCTTTCATAGAAATTAAAACAACGACGAGAGGCTCGAAGATTCGGGCGGCGGGGCAATCAATTTGTTTGGACTATTAAATGTGATTTAAGCGCACCACGCGTGTGGAGCAATCGCGATAACAACAAAAGCCGGCACAAACTGTCTCATTTGCGCTTCATTTCTCAGCGGTTTTCGGGGGCAACCTTTTTGTGGTCCTATTGTCGGGTGGCTCCGAGCATAATGTTTGAGCAATTTGTATTGACTTGCGGTTTCTCCGAAGTCTTTTCCTACATTTTGTTTTATTTTCTTTTTGCCAACCGGCGTTTCCTCGGTTCTGGGTTCTATTTGAACTGGCCATTAGCTGCGAACTATTTCCCTGCTAAATATTAATTAGCGGTTTGACATTGGCCTTTACGCCGTGTTGGCTATTAGCCATTGAGTTCTTTTCACACCTGCATAATGGGCAGGCGGACCCGATTTGGCCAAAAATAGTTATCTTTATGAGTGTGTGAGGGGATGTAGGAAAATTTAACTAGATGCGAGATGGATTTTGTAAGTTAAGCAAAGGAGCAACCTCATATGAAACGTGCTGACAAGCTTTTGCTTAAAACTTCACCACTAGCAATAGAATTATTTCTGTCAGTTAGATTTTTAACCATATTAAAGACCGATCCAAGCATAGACGAAAATTAATTAAAATTTTATAACTCTACTTAGAAATGTGTAAATTGATTAAAAAATGTGACTTACTCTTAATTTGTCCATTTAGGTAGCTAAAAGGATTTCTTAAATTGGCTATATACTTATTTTATTGTTGTTTTTAATCCTCATAATAAATTCATTACTCTTTTATTATATATTGTGTATGTTTCATTAATACTTTAATCTTTTAAAATACAAATCAGTTACCGCCATCTTGATTTCCAGGGCTGCCAGCGTCTAGAGCGCGATAGAGATGGAACGAAAACTATCGGAACTATCACCAATCGAGTTGGCAGCCCATGCTTAGCCAAAAATGCCTAATCAGGCTTTGTGCTGGCAACGCCCAGCCATTAAACTCAATGTTGGCAACACCGAATCAATAAAAAAAATTCAATATAAAATTTGGCCACAGCGCGAATACGTAATATGAATGGTTTTCTAGCATAATTTAGGCATTACACACACACGTTTCAAAATCTCTCAGTCAACCGAAATTGCAGACTGACCCACGCCCCACCCCCGCCATTGCTATAGAGCTTGCAAAGTTGTCGGGAATCGAAGCAGCATGACGGGTTCGTTCAGTGTGAAACTCAAATCCAAAAAAGGTCAGTTCATTGTCAACGACCTGAACGAGAACACGACGCTCGCTGAGCTGAAGCGGCGAATAGCCGACGCCACGGCCATCCAGGCGCCGCAACTGCACGTCCTCGTCGGCTACCCGCCCAAGCCCCTGGACCTCTCCCAGCAGCGGGAACAGGAGGCCCTCAAAGCCGTCGGCATCAACTCCGGCGAGACCCTGATCGTGGAGGAGAAGGCGGCACAGGCACCTACCACATCCGCCCGAAATTCCACACTGGAGAACGAGGAGGATGCAACGGCAGCGGCAGCGGCAGCGACGGCCCAGGCGCAGGACAATTCCCTTCTGGCGGCGCCCACGAACGGCGACTTCAATGGCATTCTGCTGAAGAAGGTGGTGCCGGCGGACAACTCCTGCCTGTTCACCAGCATCAGGTTCGCCCTCAACGGCCGCGTGGACAACGAGGGCAGCGAGATGATGCGACACATCATTGCCCAGGAGGTGGCCGCCGACACGCAGCAGTACAACGACGCCGTGCTGGGCAAGTCGAATGCCGAGTACTGCTCGTGGATCCAGAAGGCGGACAGCTGGGGCGGGGCCATCGAGGTGTCCATCCTGTCCAACTACTACGGCATCGAGATCGATGTGGTGGACATACAGAATGCAATAATCAACCGGTTCGGCGAGGACAAGAACTTCGGCCTGCGCGTCTTCCTCCTGTTCGACGGCATCCACTACGATCCGCTGTACATGGAAACGGCCCAGAGCTCGGCCCCGGCCACCATCTTCCCGGTGGAGGAGATGGGCGTGTTCCAGCAGGCGAAGCAGCTGGCCAACGAGGCCAAGTCCTCCAGGCAGTTCACCAACGTGGACAAGTTCACGGTGCGGTGCATGCAGTGCGATGTGATGCTGGTGGGCAAGGATCAGGCCCAGAGGCACGCCGAGGAGACGGGGCACAATCAGTTTGGGGAGATTTAATACGTCCTGATTGTCGGCGCCATCTACATCGTGGCTTTCGTGCTCTTCGCCTACTACCTGTTGACCACCTAGCAATGTGGCTCACGCTACCTCCACCCACCATGCCTCCAAAACTATAATTTATCCAGCATACATACATACTCAATTCAACCGCCTTTGGTTCACAATAAAGATTACACATATTCATCAAAGCTAGAGGGGCTTTCTTTCTCTTTAGGTGGGGGCGAGGAGGAGCAGCCTAGTGCTCCCACTGCTACGAGGCCCAGGGCGGGGTCATGGCGGCGGGATTCTGCAGGTAGGACATCAGCACTGCGCTCACGCTCAGCATGAACGAGGACAGCACCTGTTTGGCGTCGTCGCTGGCCCGGGAGCTGGCGAAGCTGATGCAGGAGCAGTACAAGGCGAACCAGGCGCACCACTTGAGCTGCAGCCGAAATTCCAGGGTTACATGACAAGCCGCATAGGTGGAAATCGGTCATGAAGTTATGCACATACCTTCATCATCAGGCCACACATGGAGAAAATCATGCCCAGAATGTTCATGTAGTCGGGCATCATGTCCTCGTTGGCGCCGCCGCCTTGGCCCTGATTTTTGGGCGCCTTGTAGCGGTTGATCTTCTCCTTGCGGCGCGGGTCCACGGTGAGGCTCATTGTTAATTTAACTAATTTTCTCTAATCACTACAACCGAAAACCAGGTCAGAAGACAACCGGGGTGGAATGTGAATGACAGGTGAAGGCGTTTCCGGGTGAATGCCCAGTGGCTCTATGGCAACCCTGGGCAACAGCTGTTTCTTATTTACATCCTCGGCGGCAAACACGTTTGAATCGGTTTTGGAATTACATAAAAATCAAAGAAAATTGCATCGATAGCCATGGCCCTGAGGTTGCTGAGCCGGGCACTGGTGCCGCGCATGAACAGAATACAATGGAATGCCCATCCAAGTGGTTTAAGTGCCTACAAATTGAATAGAATAGGAACTCCTTTGGTTTTGCGACCGTTGCACGTGCGGATTACGGACCAGGAAGCCGGTTTCCAGGCCAAAAGAGAAGCCAACAGGAAGTCGAATCCTTTTCGGGAGGAACTCCTGCAAGAGGAACCAACAGAGCAGCCCAAGCCACGGAAAACCTTCAGAGAACCGAAGAAAAAGCAGCCCGAAAAAGTGCGAGACTTCGGGGACCCCGACACCTTTGGCGATGCCCGGATCAATGAAAACCAGCCCGAGGACTCCGGAGACGCCGAAGAAGAGGCCTTCATAAGCCGACCCACAAGGCGCTCCAAGCAACTGCAGGCCGTGGAGTACGCCCGCCAGATCAAGGATCACTTGAAGGCGAACCGCCTGAACGAGGCCATCGCCGTGCTGGAGCGGCGAATGCTGCGCGAGGATCGCGTCAAGCCGGACAAGTACATCTACAACCTGCTGATCAGCGGCTGCGCCAAGGCCGGCTACACCCGCAAGGCCTTTGCCCTCTACACGAAGATGCGGCAGCGAGGACTCCCCGCGACCGGGGGCACCTACACCTCCCTCTTCAACGCCTGCGCCAATGCCCCCTCCGCCAGCGACGGCCTGGCCAAGGCCCGCATCGTGAGGGAGAACATGCTGGAGAAGGGCTACGAGCCGAACGTGAAGAACTACAACGCCATGATCAAGGCGTACGGCAGGTGCGGGGATGTGGACACAGCCTACCTCCTGGCGGACGAAATGGCCGAGCGGCAGCTGGAGATGAATGCGGAGACGTTCAACTTTCTGCTGCAAGCGTGTGCCGGCAATGCGGAGCACGGTTTCCGGCACGCCCTCCTCACCTGGCACAAGATGCTGCAGCAGGGCGTCAGCCCGGACTACTACAGCTTCAACATGATGCTGAGGTGTGCCCGGGACTGCGGTTTCGGGGACTTGGATTCCATGAAACAGGTCCTCGATCACATCGCTCCCTCGGCAGGCAGGGAGAAGCGGATGCTCCAATTGGATGACGGGGAAAAGAGCGACTTGCCGAGTGAGAGTCAGTCGAGTGCCTCACAAATCGAGGTCTCCACCACAGCCAGCGAGCTAGAGCTGCCCAATCTGCTCCTGCCGCGCCCACATCTCGGCAGTTTGGTGGCCCTGGAGGAGGTGACGCGACCCCACGAGCGCTTCCTGCTTCTCGGGGGCATCACCGGCTACCTGGAGCACATGAAACAGCACAAAATCACCCCGGACATCGAGACCTTCACCACAATGCTCGAGGTGATTCCCCCGACCCATGCAGCCGAGAAGCAACTGATCGCCTTTGTGCGCAAGATTGGCCTCAAGGCAGACATTGACTTCTTCAACATTCTCATCAAGAAGAGGTCTATGCGCTTCGATTACGAGAGCGCCAAGGAAGTGCTCTCCATGATCCGCACCGCGGGACTGCGACCGGACATCGTCACCTACGGAGTGCTCGCCCTGGGCTGCCGCACGCAGGAGGAAGCCAGGGAACTGTTGCAGCAAATGCAGGCGGCGGGGGTGAAGTTAAACATGCCTATCCTAGGGGCAATGTTGCGGCAGGGATGCGCTCAGCGCTCCTTTGGTTACATCAACGAGATCCTGCAGTTGAGCCTGGAAGAGGATATCAAACCCAATGAGACGTTTCTGCGGCACCTGCACAACTTTCACAGGGGCTGTGCCAGGGCCATTGATGCCAGGGTGAGTAGTCGTATGAAAAGTCGTATCAATGGTTCCTATTATAACTCGTAATCCCCTCCAGCATCCGTCCACCAAAACAGCTGCCTACAAGAAGGGACACTCGAAGTTCTGTGATAAGTACCGTCTCTACTACGAGGAGCTCGGCCTGGCTGGCCTCAAGCTGGAGGATGCCATTGCCAAGGTGAAGGAGCATCCCTACGCAAAGTTCAAAGAGCAGCCTGCAGAAGAGGGCATGGAACCCCTGAAGCACGAGCAAATCAAGCGGAAAACCAAAGTGCGGAAGTACATCAAGAAAATCAAGATAGACGAGCTGCAAGATGGTCCTCCAAAGGAGGCTATCAAGAGATTAGAATAAGTTTAATTAAAGTTTATTGTTATCCGATCTTGTTGAGATTGTCTCCATTATACGGAGCTTGATCTGGGGTTTNTTAAGAGAAACACTTATACAAAGTTGGAACCTTCTAAGCAAGAGCAAATCAATTGCGAAAGAACATTCGGAAAATCAAAACAGATGAGTTTCAAGATGCTCCGCCGCGGGACGGTCTCAAGTGATTAGAATATGTTTGTTGTTAACCAATCGGGGTGAAATTGTCTTTATTACGGGATGCCTAAACTATCTGGCTTCAAGATGAGAGATGCGATTGCTAAGGTTAAAAAAGCATCCTTTTTCCTTTAAGGAACATGCGTGGAATCAAGTGGAATAGTACATCCAGACAATTAAGATAATCGACCTGCATGATGATCCTCCTAAACAGTAACTTAAAAGATTGGAATAAGTTCTACAATAAGGCAATAATTAAAGGTTGAAAATTACACTGGCCGGTCTTAAGATGATGCAATTGACAAGGTTCTTATGTGAAGTTTATAGAACAGGCGTGGTACCTCTGAAGCACGAATGAAATCCACTGAAAACCAGTGCGATAGTACCTCAAGAATATCAAGATAAACGACCTGCAAGATGATAACTCCAACTCAAGCAATAACTCCAACTAGTATAAGTTCTAATGTCAAGCAACGATTAAGATTTACCGATCATGATGCGCTTGTCTGGTTGGCCTTAGGCAAGGTAATGTCAATGCCAAGGTGAAAAGCAACCTTATTCCAACTTAAAGAAAAAAGACATTGGCTCAAGAGGGAGAGTACATCAAGAAAACTATGGCAATGAGCCTGAGATATGGTCCTCCCAAGCACCACCTCAAGAGACTACAATAATTTCGAAAGAAAAGGCAACAAAGTTTATTGTCAACCGATCATGGTGCGCTTGCGTCCCCTGGCCCTCACCTCCTCGAATTTGGAGAGCACGGCCGCCTCGTCCTGGCCGCACTCCTGGCGATAGGAGCCCAGGATGCACTCGAAGAGGTACGGCTGCTCGCTGTGAGTGCTGAGCAGCGCCCGCTCCAGGACATACAGATCCACGCCCTTGTCCTCGGTGGCCTGGTTGTAGTGGCTCAGGCCGAAGTCGATGAAGATCACCTCGTAGTCGCCCGCCTCCTTCGCATTGACGAGAATGTTGGACGTGGTGAGGTCGCCGTGAATGATGTGATTCGCGTGCATCTTGCCGATGATCCCGCCAATCCTCGAGCACAGTTCCTCCAAGGTTTGCTTTGCTGTTTCAGCATCCATTTCGGCGGCCACTGTTTCCTGGATGAATTGCTTGGCCGTCAGGGCCTTGTCGAAGTACTCCATGTACAGCTTGTGGCTGTTCAGATCCGAGTGCAGGATCTGGGGAGCCAGGATCCCGGCGGCCAAACAGCGTGCGGCCGCCTTGGCCTCCGCTTTCATGCGTTGCCGGGTGATCTGCGTGTCCAGTTCCGGGTGGCGGTACTTCTTCACAAAGCGCTCCTTGACCAGGCATGGCTGGCCCTTGAACTCGCCGAGATATAGGCGACCCTCGGCGCCCTGTTTCAGAATTTCCATGGGCATTGTCTTACTAACTTTTAAAAACCGAGAGCCCTTCTTGACTACTCCTCTGACTTGGGCATTCACATGGAAGCGCATGCAAACAGCTGTTTTTAATATTTACTTCGATGGCGCCAAGTAAATGAATCTAAAGTCTGTGACAGTCAAAATCCTACATGCTCAGTTTATAGCAAGAAGCTTAAAAACTTGCAACGCCATTTAGTCTCATTAAAGTTAAGCATTCGACCCCTTTGACTACGCCTCTGCTTAGGATATTCACAGGGAGCGCCTGCCAAACAGCTGTTTGTGTTTACCCCGATAGCGCCAAGTGATTCATCGTTTGGGAAAACCTGGATCAAACCCCCCAAGTCAGGAACAGAGCGAAATTCCAAAATGTTCAACAATATTTTCGGCAAGAAGCCCACCGTGAAGGAGCAGCAGCGCGAGAACGACCGCTCCCTGAGGAAGGCCACCCGGGACATTGAGCGCGAGCGCAGGAAGCTCGAGGAGGAGGAAAAGAAGCTGGAGGCCGAGATCCGACGCACTGCGGCCATGGGGAACAACGAGGCCTGCCGCATCCTGGCCAAGCAGCTCGTGGAGATACGGAAGCAGAAGTCGCGCACCTACGCGGCGGCCGGGAAGATCCAGTCCATCGGCTACCAGAACAAGAACATGGGCGCCAACATTGCCCTGAGCGAGGCCATGGGCACCACCGCCAAGACCATGGGCGAGATGAACAAGGTGATGCGACCGGAGGCGATAGGCGCGACCGTGCGACAGTTCCAGGCGGCCAGCATGAAGATGGACATGACCGACGAGATGATCAACGACACCCTCGACGACATGCTCGACGAGTCCGGGGACGAGGAGGAGTCCAACGCGGTGGTCAACCAGGTGCTCGACGAGATCGGCATCGAGATATCCGGCAAAATGGCCAGCATCCCGGCCACGGGCTCCGGGGATCTCGAAACTCCCGGAAAACGCACCGAAAAAGACATTGCCGATCAGCTGGCCAAGCTGCGCTCCTCCTAGAGAAACTATTATCGCTACTACTATTTCGCTGTTATCCATAGCCTTTAAGGAAATATATATTTATGTTTATACACCGCTCAGAGGCGCGCAGTCATTCCACCGCCCGCCACAATGGATTCCCCGGTAATGTAGCCCGCATCCTCGGATACCAGGAAGGAGACTACGCCGGCCATCTCCTCGCTGGTTCCCAGGCGTCCCATGGGGATCTTGCTTAGCGCCGCCTCGTTGGCCGCCTCGTCTTCGTACAGGGCCCTCGAGAACTTTGTCTTGATGACTCCCGGAGCGAGGCAGTTGACGCGAATGCCCTCGGGGGCCAAATCCTTTGCTGCCGCCTTCGTGAGACCGATCAGGGCCGTCTTGCTGACGGAATAGGCTCCCAGCAGCTGCAACGATAAGCCGATTAGCGATTGAGATAAGCCCCCGATTAGCTTGCTAGATAAACGCACCTCAAAGGCGTCGTAACCCGCAATGGAGGAGACGAAAACGATGCTGGATCCCTTTTGCTGGCGGAGAAGCGGCAGCGCCTCCTTGGCCAGCAAGTAGGAGCTCTTCACGTTCACATCAAAGATCTTGTCCCAGACCTTCTCGTCGCACTCGAGGACTCCGCCGACGGCGGGATTGGTGGCCGCGTTGCTGACCAAGATGTTGAGCTTGCCGAACTTGCTGATGGTTTCCTCGAAGAGCTGCTTGCGATCCGCGGGCTCGCTCACATGGCACTTGAGCCCATGGACGTTGAGGTTCAGCTTACGGAGCTCAGCCAGGGCGCTGTCCACGTTCTTCTGCTTCCTGCTGCTGATCACCACAGCAGCCCCATCTTCGGCCAAGCGTTTGGCGATGGCAAAGCCAATGCTGCAAAGGAATTGGATATACAAACTTCTTAAGGGGAAAGTAATCCTCCTGTCCTACCCATCTGTGGAGGCGGTGACCACGGCAACTTTCCCTGCTAAGCGCTTCATCGGTGTGACGTTCGAACTTTGACTGCTACTGCTGGACAAGCGTTTGTGGCAAAGATTACGGCTGTAAGTGTTGTTGCTCCAATCGAGATTTGGACTCGAACTTTGTCCACCTCCAGTCACAGCGATCGGGCTCAGGCGGATCTTTGGGGTCCTGGCCGCCAGGTGCTTGCCCAGGTGAAGCATTTCGGGGGTTAAACGGGAGAGACGTTTCAAGGATTCGTTGCCCAACAATTGATTTTCCCAATTTAGCGGCCAGAGACGGAAATCCTAAACTTGTTTACCACAGCTTCTTGCATGTCATTCGCCACGCAATAGAAAGCTCCGAAAACCTTTGGCGGTTGTTTTTGAAATCAACTGCGCGGATTGTTTGTCACAGCTTTTTAATCTTAAGAACACAAAACCCGACTATTCAGGGCAAGAATCGGAAATTATTAATGTTTCATGGCTCCTCCTCGCAGTAATTGGCAGATAAGAACTTTTGATGAGAAAATCTCCCCCAAAAGCCAGATAAACGCTCCGTTTCGTAATAATTTAAACACAGATAAATAAGTATGACAAACAAACCGCAAGCAAGAGAGTCGCTTGACATAATGGACTAGGTCGGGCCTCGTACATGTAGAGGCACCTACTATATATTATAGAATGCGCAAATAAAGCGAGCGTATCGGTCAAAGTGAAAATTAATAAGCGGTCGGAGCCGCTTCAGCCCAAATTTTTATACTCCACTCGAGCGGTAGTCGTTGGCGGAGACAGTTCCCAGTCCCCAAGTTTCCAGTAGTTGCTTGAAATCTTCGGCACGCGCTTACAGCTCTTCGGGTTTTACTCGCGGGGCATGTGATTCGCGAAAAGCCTCATTCCTATATAACATTTAATTTTTAATCGCAACAAACCGAACTCGATAAAACATGAGCGACCATTCCAAGGAGATCGCTAAGGTGCCGCCCACCATAAAGGACTTCAAGGCTCCCGTACTGCCGGACAACAAATTGGTGCTCTTCTTCCACCCGTACAACTTTTACTCGCAAAAAGTTAGTAGCCGACTAAGGCAGTAATCATGTGATCTTCGAAAAAATTATATCCATCAGCGAATGCCGCGAAATTACAAACAATCGTCATCATTTCATTATCGTTGTAATGACGGCGACGTAAACGTAATCCCCGCTCATGGGGTTTTCGATTCTACCCCATCCGAAATTGACGGCCCCAGAGTGCAATGGAGCTTGACGATTGGAGCATCTAGTCGAGGGAGCTCTGTAGCTGCTAGGTCTGGACTTATGACAGCATTGGATTGATTTATACTTTGTTTACCTTGCTGATGCAGGTGCTAATGAGATAGATTCACTGAAGAAAACAAAAAAGATAAACTTGAAAATAAACAGACTTCCGAGCGAACAAGTGAACCGATAAATTTTAGGTTTTAATTCGATGCTTGGCGAAAAATGTTTCTAAAATTAAATTTTCGCTCCTTTGCTAATTTTAGACTTTGCGGAATGGCACACTAGAAATATCTAAGCATATGTTTGGCAGTATCTCCATTCGAAAAGTCTATATTTATAGCATTTTAAGCTTAAACCCCATTTGTATTAGAAATGTGACTGCTGTTGTCTACTTAGCTGTCATAGAAGCACACTCTATAATTAAACAAATTTAAGACTTAAATGAAAACCGAAAAATGATTATTGATGACTGCAATACGACTAATAGAATTCTAATCCCCTTGAAAAAATGTTATTTAAAATAGAGAGTCACAAAAGATGAAACTCGGGTAACGCATATAACTATTTGAAATTGTAGTTTACACTTTTAAAAGATCTTTGAAGTTACTTTAATCCGTTTTCTCACCAACCTATAGATCCTACTGGTTCTCTACGAGAAGAAAATCGACTTCTTCCCCTACGTGGTGGATCTGTGCAATGGAGAGCAGTATTCCAACTGGTTCCTGAACCTCAATCCCAAGGGCGATGTGCCAGTGATCCAGGACGGAGCCTTGATCGTTCCCAACTCCACGCACATCATCAACTACCTGGAGAGCAAGTTCCGCGGAGGTAACCAAGTTCTACATAAACCCAGACCCATTTGTGAATGCTGTATCTTTGCATAGACAATTATGCGGTGCTGAAACCCCCGCAAAACTCCAAGGAATACGACAAGATGATGCTCTATGAGCTGGGAGTGGGCCGTCTGCCAGTGGGCGCCCTTAGTCTGGGCTCCTTCCTCCACGACGACCTAAAGCTGACGCCAAAGGCGCCGTTTATCGGGCCCATCAGACAGTCCTGCCTAAGTGAGTTACCACTTCACACTCACTAGCAATAACTGTAGAGCACCCAATCCCACAGCGCACAACGACAAGGTTATTGACCTGCTGCGCCGATCGCTGGAGGAGGTGTCCACCAACAAGGCTGACCTGCAGCACAAGTTGGACCTCCAGACGCGTCGCCGGGATCTGGTGACCTCGCGCACTGATTTCCAGCGCGTCTTGGACGCCGTTCGCCATTTCCTGCTCTACGTGGAGCAGGAGCTCTCCGCCCAGGCGCCACGCAACGAATGGCTGACCGGCGACGAGGTGACCCTGGCGGACATCTCGCTGGGACTATTGCTGCACCGGCTCTACCAGCTGGGCTTCGAGAACCACTACTGGGCATTCGGCAAGCTGCCGCAGGTGGAGGCGTACTTCCTGCGGTTCCGGCAGCGCGAGTCCTACCAGCGCCTGCAGCCGAGCAACTTTGCCATCCTGCGCGAGATGTGGGTGCGGACGCCGGGCAACTACAAGCTGGGAGCAGGCGCCGGCTTCCTGGGTATGGCCATGTTCGCAGCCTTCGCCCACAAATGAGCGGAGGATGGGGGCGGAGGACCAGACTTTGTTAACAAATCCTTTTACTGTTAAAGTTGGGCACATATAAACACACGAACATAAGAACGCTTAAAGCTACGCGCTGCGATGAAGGATGCTGGGGTGTAAACAAGGTAAAAAGAAGGAGCTTAAGGAGCATAAGGAGGATGGGAGCAGAACGCGAACCAGTGCCAGCCTCGAGCTGCTTAGAATATCATCATAATTTCATCGTCTCGCTGAATATACAAAAATTTGGTATTAATTCCATTGTTATCCATCACCTAATTGTCAATTTCTGCTGCTACGCCTCTCGGTTGGCCATTGAAAAGCTCATGGATCAGCTCTCCGCCTGCAGCTGCTGGTCCTTGTCGCGCCTCTGCTGCTCCGATTGCAGGAGAGTGGCGGCGGCGCTGGCCGCCTTGGCACTGGTGAACAGGGGCATGCCCATGAAGGTGGGTATCTGCTGGTCGCGGGACACGCTGCTCGCGCTCGCCTTGCCGTTCAGGTTGCTCCGCGATGGCCCAGCCGAGGCTCCGCCGCTGGTGTTGCTCGCTGCGGCGGATAAATGCGTGGGCCGCTTGAAGGGGAAGCTGGGCGCCTCGCGCTGGTAGCTGAAGCTGCCCATGCCCGGCGCCTCGGGCAGCAGGCCCGGCGTGGGGTACCAGAAGCGGTAGGTGACGTACCAGGTGAGTATCGCAACGATGCCGCTGATCACCTTCTCGATCATCCGGTGGTAGTACAGCATCGTGCCCACCAGCATCACGTCCCACAGCAGCTGCAGCGCCGCCATGCCGATGAACAGGGTGCGAATGATGGGCGTCAGTCGCTTGTAGAGGAACTGCAGGCTCCTCATCTGCTCCTCGTTGAGGGCCCTCAGCGGGTTGGAGCCGGAGCTCTCGGCTGCGCTGCGGTTGTGCAGCTCGTTGCGGATGTGCTCCTTGATCGTCTCCCAGCGTATGATGGGGCGGGCCTCCTCGATCAGCACCAGGCTGGAGTGAATCAGGATGAACGCGTGCCCGGAGATGTCGAAACCGTGCCACAGATGGCCCGCCTTCAGGCAGCTAGACTTGCTCTGGAAGCCTGCGTCGGGAAAAAGGGTTACTCAGCGATTTCCCTGGGGTAATTCAGACTTTGACTCACCCTTGACCGTGCAGCGGCCGTAGGAGGTCTCGACCACGTTGAAGAGCTTCGTCCAGAAGAACCAGAAGAAGGTGGCGATCAGGATGCGCGGGAAGTGGTGCCGCAGCATCTTCTTGTGGTCGCCGCAGGTGATCGTATAGGCTGAGAGCACCAGGAAGGGCACTGCGAAGAGCAGCGTCCAGCCCCAGCCCACCTTCACGAAGTACATGTTGAAGAGGTTGTCCGAGCGGGCAAAGTAGGTTTTCGGGAAGGGTACAAAGTCTCCGATCACGGAGATCACAAACAGGCTGCCCAGGTAGAGGGCCACCTTCAGGTCTGTGTTGAAGAAGATGGTCTTCTTGCAGAGGTGGATCACGCCCATGAGCAGTATCTCCCGTATGCTGGTGGGCGCTGCCGTGGGTCGTGTGCCCCGCGCCTCCGCTCGCGTGATGTCCGGTCCTCCGGGGCGGAAGTTCATGTTGGACCCAGAGCCGGATGCTGACCCAGAACTGCTGGTGGAGCCCAAGTTCGGGCGTAGGGGACGTCGCTTTGTGGCCATTGCCTTGATTTTTCCGTTTTTGGTTATGCTAAAAGTGAAAGCGGAAACGAAACGAAACGATTCGAAACGATTTCTACGTGTCAAAGTTCAAAGCTCGGCCGCCCCGCGTACCTGGTGTACCAAGTCGGGGGATCTATCCACAAGCTCGGCGGATGCGGATGCGGCTGCCGCTGCGTCAGCACCTCTCTTTGTCACTTGTCCGACGTACAGGCCCCTGATTTATTTTGGCCAGGAATTTACGTGTTGCTCTCGGACACAAAAATATAAGCAGAACAGCTGAGGGCTCCACATGCTGGGCCCTGTGAATGGCAATTGCAATGGGACCGTGCCAGGTGAATGGCCCCAATCAGCTGTTGTCGCGCAGATTCATCTCGAGCGATTTGATTGCCGGTCGATCGGCTTTGGATCGCCTCCTATCACCTTGGCATTGGCATGTACAACTCGGCCAAGCAGCTGCAGCGCGTGCTGTCGGCCCGGGAGATCCGCAAAACCTTCCTGGACCACTTCACCCTCACCCATGGCCACAAATTCGTGCGCTCCAGCCCGGTGGTGCCCTTCTGCGATCCCACGGTGGCTTTTGTCAATGCTGGCATGAATCAGGTGAGCCAACCGCCTCTATTGGCCCTTTGTTTTCCTGTTTAAAGCCCGATTTCCGTTGCAGTTCAAGTCCGTGTTCCTGGGAACGGCCGCGGCACCGCACAAAAGGGTTGCCAATTCCCAGAAATGCGTTCGCGTGGGGGGAAAACACAACGATCTGTCGGTTGTGGGCACGGATGGCTATCATCACACGTTCTTCGAGATGCTGGGCAACTGGTCCTTCGGCGACTACTTCAAGGTTAACACCAATCACTCAGCCTACTCCGATTTGTCACTCACTTTCCTTTACTTGCCCAGGGAGAAGCCTGCTCGATGGCTTTGGAACTGCTCCGGGGACCGTATAACATTGACCCGGGACGCCTGTATGTCACCTACTTTGCCGGCGACAAGGTGCTCGGCATCCCCGCCGACATGGAGTGCTTTGAAATTTGGCGAAGCCTCGGGTTTGTTCGCCTTCTTCCATCACAGTGTGGGCGTCAACTTTGTTACATAAACCGCTCTTTCAGGTTTCCCGCCTCGCGCATTCTGCCCTTTGGCTGCAAAGACAACTTCTGGGAGATGGGCTCCACGGGGCCCTGTGGTCCCTGCACGGAGATCCACATCGACCATCGCCCGGATCTGGGAAGCGTCGAGGAACGCGCCAAACTCGTGAATGCCGGCCGCTCCGACCTCACAGAGTTGTGGAACCTCGTCTTCATACAGTACAATCGGTGGGTTGTCAGTTTTTCAATGGGTTTTCTTTATTTAAGAGTTTTTTTTTAACCTTTAGCCACGCTGACGGCAGCATCTCCCAACTGCCGGCGCATCATGTGGACACGGGAATGGGTTTTGAGCGGCTGACGGCCGTGCTGCAAAACAAGACATCCAACTACGACACCGATTTGTTTACCCCCATCTTCGACGGCATTCAGCAGGTGGCCAAGGCGCCGGTGTATGGCGGCAGTTTTCCAGACGACACCAACGCAGCGGTGCTTGACACCAGCTACAGAATATTGGCCGACCACGCGCGCATGATCACCGCCTGCCTGGCCGATGGCATGCTGCCAGATCAGAAGTGAGTTGTCACCTAATTCTAGCATCTTTCCTAGCCCATCTCTACTCCCATTTCAGTCAGAAACTTCGTCGCGTCCTGCGAAAGGCTCTCAACATCTCGGAGCACGTCTTTGCGCACGAAAAGCTACTGCCCCAGTTGGTTCCTATTGTTGTGGAAACTTTGGGGGAAGCCTACCCCGAGATGTCCGCCAAGCAGCAGGCAGTCATCGATCTCATCAACCATGAGCAGGAGGTGTACAAGAACCTGCGGGAGAGCTCTTCCAAGGCCTTTGCCGAGGTGCTCACCGAGTTTCCCAATCTGGACGACATAGACCTGATGGAGTGCCCGGGGTTTGTGCCAGCCTACAGGGAGTTCAAGGTGCAGCGTTGCAAATTCGACAACAACACCATACCAGGGGACTTTCTGTACAAATTGACCGACACCTATGGCCTCACAGAGGAGAGCTTCCTCAAGCTGGCAGAGTTGGAGAACATGAACTGTGATCTAGAGCGATACCGGTCCGAGGTCTCCCTGGCGAAGATCAAGGCGAAAGCCTGGCATCGCGAGGAGGAGGGAGTCTCTCTCAGCGACCTGGCCACCGAGCAGCGCATTTCAGAGGCGCAGGCCCGGCTAACAAAGCGTCTGACGGCCACCGACAACAGTCACAAGTATGTGTACTCCTTCGACAAGGAGAGCGAGTCGTACAGGATTCCCCCGCTCAGGAGTCGTGTTGTGGGACTGCTCCTCAACGACGCCGAGGTGTCGCGCACCCAGGGCAGCCGCTTCCTCGACCCCACCACAGACACAATCTCGCTTGTCAGCGCTGCAAGCAACTTCTACTACGAGTCCGGAGGCCAGCAATCGGATGGCGGCAAAATCCTAGTCAGCAACAAAAGCCACCCAGACCAGCCGCACCTCTTGGACGTGATCAATGTGAAGCACCTCAACGGCTGCGTGGTTCACGTCTGTCGGTTGTCCACTCCCACGGATGCTTTTGAGCTGGCCATCGGGGACGAGGTGGAACTGCAGGTGGATCCCCAGCAGAGACAGCTCAACACGTGCCATCACACAGGTGAGTGCGATGGGTAAATGTGAATTGAATGTGCTAATTTTGTTGCTAAACTTTTAGCCACTCACCTGCTAAACGCCGCCATCCGCTCGCTGTTCAACAAGGTGACCTACCAGGTCTCGAGCTCAGTGACTAGCGAACAGTGCAAACTGGAAGTGGGGCTGCTCGGTAAACGCATCCAGAAAGCCGATGTCCAGCTCATCGAAGATCTGATCAAGTGAGATAACTTCAGCTTTATTTAACTTCATGTAAAACAAGCAATAATCTTTTACCAGTCGCGTGATCTGCTCGGCTACACCGGTTAAGGTGGAACTGCTGAGTGCCGCCGAAGTCTTGCAACAAAATGATATTACCATGGTGCCTGGAGAAGTCTACCCGGAGCAGGGACTGCGTCTGGTCAACGTGCTGTCCCCTGAGCTGCAATTGAGCTCCAAGGAGCTCTGCTGTGGCACGCACGCCACAAACACCAGTGAGTTGTCCTGTTTCTGCATTGTCAATCTCAAGCAGACCAACCGGGCGCGTTTTTCCTTCACCGCAGTGGCAGGCCAGGCGGCAGAAAACGTGAGTAACCTACCTTGGCTATTACCTCCGGGGAGATACTCATCTTTATTCCCGTTTAGGTGCTGAAAACGGCTGCCCTGCTGCGCCATCGCGTCGATCTCCTGGATAAGCAATTCAGGACCGACAAAATGACAAATGCCACCGAGACGGAACTGCAGACCATCCGGCACAACATGCTGCATTCGGACATCAAGCTGCCATATGCCTTCAAAATGGATACGCTGGAGCGCATCAGCGAAATGCTGAAGAGAATCAAAGAGTCGTCGCGCACAACCCTCAAGTGAGTATAACATAACTAGAAACTCTACCAATAGGTTACCCTCCAAACTATGCTTTCAGGGAATTTGTGGAAGTGGAAATGCGCAACCTGCTGCAGGAGAAGCCGCTGCACACGCACCCCTTCATCCTGCACTACATCACCAGCTCGGCCCTCGTGGAGGAGATCCCCCTGCAACGTGCCACCAAACTGTGCTCCGACCGACCCATCCTGGTGGTCAGCATGTGCGACAGCGTGGTGAAAGCGCGCTGTTGCGTCCCCGCCAGCTGCGTTACGGAGCAGTTCAATGCCTCCACCTGGCTGCAATCCTTCGCCGACACCTTTGGCGGTCAAGTGTCGGCTCCCAAGGGACAGAATCCGCAGGCTGTGTGCAACATGAAGGGTCGCCGCGTGAGCAACCTCTTCGAGGAGCAACTGGAGCAGGCCATGGCCAAGGCGCACGCGTACGCCAAGCTTTATCTGTAGGTTATAATAGTTGTGATCACCCTCCAAAATGCGGAAGCTGAGAGCTTGCCCTAAACATGTTTTTTTATTGTAAGGAGCGAATAAATCGCGGAATCATTAAGTACACTTGCATTGCTAATCACTGATGTAGTAGATCTCTTGATCCTCCTCTTCCTCTCGATCGATTTCCTCTGGATCGTCGGGAGCCAAGCTGCAGTTCATGAGCTCCTCAAAGGCATCCGCATTTTCGGAGCTTTGATTGAAGAAAAAACTAATATTGGGCAATGGCTTAACCGGCGAGGGAACCTTCGCGCTAAGTCGGTGCTGTCGCTTAAAACGCTCCACGGGAGTTAAGGCAAGCTGCGCAGGATTCGGTTCCTTCTTGAGTTCTCCCTTAACCAACAGATCGAAGCTGTCGTCCAGGGAGAGGCGCTTGCTCACCGGAGGAGGTTCTTCAATTTGCGACAGCTCCCTTTTATTCACCGCCGTTTGGGCGCCCTCCTCGTTGTGCAACATTAGCTGTTCCAATCGCATACTCAAGTCATCGGCCAGCTGTTCGTAGTGCAACTTGTGTCCCTTGTGCTTTGTGACCACCGGCTTGGCGTTCGGATTGGATACGATGCCGTTGACAATGTCGGACATGTCGAACTCGTCCGCATCGCAATCGCTTTCCAGGTCGGATGGCAGAAATTTGTTAATTGGCGTTGAACTCTGTTGGTGTTGCGGTGCACAAGCCTTTATGGGAGTGTCTGCCTTTTCTCGTTGCAGGAATTGCTGCAGCAAAGGTTGATTCGGCTCCGCAGCCGCCTTTTTCTTTCTCACCACTCGCTTCGGCTTTGGTTTTGGCTTACCATCCGGGTCGTTCTCCTTTTCCTCGTCGTCTGCAGAGGCTTTCTTCTTCCGCGTGGTCTTCTTCGGCGGCTTCTCCTTGGACGTCAAGAATGCGGCCACCAGGTCTGGATAGGCCTCTTGCATGAGGTCCAAGGGCTCAATGGTGTAGAAGAGCTCCTCGATGCCCTTTGGATGCTCCAGCTCAAACTCGGCTATTTGATTATCCGGAATGAGACCCTTGAAGCTGTCGCTGGGATCGTGCCACCGCAACTCCAGGCTAGGCACTCCCTTCACGGTGCGCTTCTTGACGATCTGTATGGGGTGGATGAGGTTCATCTCTTGCTTGGCTTGCTGCACCTGCCAACGGGTGAGAATGGGGAAAAACTTCTGGAAACAGTAGATTTCCGGCCACTGCAGGAGATGCCCCGTTTGCTTGATGAATTTCACAATATTGGGCTGCCGCCAGTTGAGGTTTAAGTCGGGTATTCTGTTCGGCTCGGTAAGAAATTCGGATATGATCTCCTCGTTGGGAAAATCGACGGCTACCAAAGCCTTCTTGCGCAGGGTAAGCTCCGCTTTGATGGAGAGACGCTCTTCCCTGCGAAGAAGTTACATGTTTAGTAGGGATTTTTAATGGAAAGTTTAAGACTCACTTCCAGAGACTCTCGTCGCAGCCTCTGTGGGTACGACACACACTGCACCCGCTTTTGGTGTGGCTCTGCGTCTTGCCCAAATGTCCGCAATTGCTGCACACTGACTTGTCGTCCACTCGCATCTCCAGGGCATTGTATTTGTTCGTCTCCTGGCGCCAGTTTCGCAGCCTAAAAGTCTCTGTTGAGAGTAATCTTTAGAGTGTGTCTAGACGTCGTCTATTTACCTCTCCAGGATCTCTGTTTCCTTGTATTTATTGAACAGCTTGAGCACTCCATCCTTTCCTATGCCTCCAATGCCATCGGGGCAGTAATCACACCCGCACAGCAGGGCCATCACTATGATCTTGTGCTGGCCGAAGTCCATGCGTGTGCAGATCTCGCGCATGTCGTAGATGTCCACGGCTCCGCCGGCGGCCGCCTGGGCTCCTTGAGTGGACACCGAGAAGTTGCGGTAGACGCGCACAGCTCCGTAGGCAAAGCAGTCCGAGTCCTGGCTGATCACGCCGTCCACTAGCTGGGAAAAACAAGCAGTTACAAGCCTGAGGCATGATAGGAAGCCCACCTACCCCGTGCTTGTTGAGGAAGGCGCAGTAGGCCTCCGCCTCGCCGGGACCTTGGACGCATTGGATGCCCATGGCGAGCAGCAGGGTCTCGCATTGTTTGAGCACATGATTGAAGCGGCTGCGGCCCTTGTCGGCCTTCGCGGCCTGGCTCTGGGAACCCTGTGAAGCAGCCGCTTCCTTGGGTTTTACGCCTCGAAACTGCAACTCATTGCGCTTGGCGATCACCTGGCTTTTCAGCTTCGGAGCCACTCCCTCCAAGACAAAGACGGGCGTGACCTGTTCCCAGATCAAGTAGCAGGTGCGGAAGAAGAGGTTCCTGCCGATTGGGGAAGAGTTAATCAAGTTTTTAGCACGTCAAAGTAGGGATACCCACTTGAGGTGATGCCTTGGATGCACAAAATAATCCACCACATTCAGGGACTCGCACACCCAGCCGGCCAGGTCGATGGCCACCTTCTTGCCCCGCAGTTCGCTTATGGGCTTGCGCTCGCAGTGGGGCGTCAAGACCGACCATAGCTCCTTAACGCCCATGAGTGGAGGAGGAGGCCTCGCGTTCAATTGACAAAAATTCGAAATTTAAATCGGATTGCCATTCGCCCGGCTGACCGACTGCCGGCCTATCGATAACCGATAGCTCCTTTGTTTTGACAGAAACACGTGCGCTTCGCTGTGAATGGCCATTGGACATCACCACATCGACGTGTCAACGAGCTAAACTCTTAAACTCCTAAAAGTAAAAGTTTCCTGCCACTTCCCGCATATGCATTTGCCTCGCGCCCAGCGCCACCAACAATCGAGTAGCTGCCAGTAGAGCCCGGAGAGCTGTCCGTAGACCCAGCACCACCCACACGACCGAAACACAGGCCCCGACATGGTTCTCGCGGATTTGGGTCGCAAAATAACCACGGCTCTGCACTCGCTGAGCAAAGCCACGGTGATCAACGAGGAGGCCCTCAATGCCATGCTCAAGGAGATATGCGCGGCGCTCCTGGAGGCCGATGTCAACATCAGGCTGGTGAAGCAGCTGCGCGAGAATGTGCGCGCCGTCATCGATTTTGATGAGATGGCCGGCGGCCTGAACAAGCGTCGCATGATCCAGTCGGCCGTCTTCAAGGAGCTGATCAAGCTGGTGGACCCCGGCGTCAAGCCCTACCAGCCCATCAAGGGCAAGGCCAACGTGGTGATGTTCGTGGGCCTGCAGGGATCGGGAAAGACCACCACTTGCACCAAGCTGGCCTATCACTACCAGAAGCGCAACTGGAAATCGTGCCTTGTGTGCGCGGATACCTTCCGCGCGGGAGCCTACGACCAGATCAAGCAGAACGCCACCAAGGCCAGGATCCCCTTCTACGGCAGCTACACGGAAATCGATCCCGTGGTCATTGCCCAGGAGGGCGTGGACATGTTCAAGCGCGAGGGCTTCGAAATGATCATTGTGGACACCTCGGGCCGGCACAAGCAGGAGGAGTCGCTGTTCGAGGAGATGTTGGCGGTGGCGAATGCCGTCAATCCCGACAATATCATCTTCGTGATGGACGCCACCATTGGACAGGCTTGCGAGGCCCAGGCCAAGGCCTTCAAGGACAAGGTGGACATCGGTTCGGTGATCATCACCAAGCTGGACGGCCATGCCAAGGGAGGCGGCGCCCTCTCCGCCGTGGCGGCCACCCAATCGCCCATCATCTTCATCGGCACGGGCGAGCACATCGACGACCTGGAGCCCTTCAAGACGAAGCCCTTTGTGAGCAAGCTGCTCGGCATGGGCGACATCGAGGGACTGATAGATAAGGTGAGCCCTAACCTACGAATTCCATGTGAATAGTGAGGTTAACAACGCGTATTTGCAGGTCAACGAGCTGAAGCTGGACGGCAACGACGAGCTGCTGGAGAAGATCAAGCACGGCCACTTCACAATCCGCGACATGTACGAACAGTTCCAGAACATCATGAAGATGGGCCCCTTCTCGCAGATCATGAACATGATACCCGGCTTCTCGCAGGACTTCATGACCAAGGGCGGCGAGCAGGAGTCGATGGCGCGCATCAAGCGCATGATGACCATGATGGACAGCATGTCCGACAACGAGCTGGACAACCGCGACGGGGCCAAGCTGTTCAGCAAGCAGCCCACGCGCTGTGTGCGCGTCGCCCAGGGATCCGGCGTCATGGAGCGCGAGGTGAAGGAGCTGATTGCGCACTACACAAAGTTTGCGGCGGTGGTGAAGAAGATGGGCGGCGTGAAGGGGCTGTTCAAGCAGGGCGACATGACCAAGAACGTCAATCCCACACAGATGGCCAAGCTGAACCAGCAGATGGCCAAGATGATCGATCCGCGGATGCTGCAGCAGATGGGCGGCGTCGGAGGCCTGCAGAACATGATGCGGCAACTGCAGCAGGGAGCGGCGGGCGGCTTGGGCGGCCTGGGGAACCTGATGGGCGGCTTCGGTGGCAAGTGAGCGCGAGGCGTGTAAATTTAATGATTTTTGTATGCTTTTGTTTTGGCGTAGTTCGTAATTTGTTAGCCATTGTTTCCATTTTGTCCAAGACCACAAAAATTGATATCTGGCGAGGGGAGTAGCGAATATATCGTATACCTACCAACCAACCTATATAGGCCTTTATATATAGACGTGCAAACAGTTAACAATTCGGTTTTTGTACGACTTGGCAGCCACAGTGTCAGTTTTTATAGTTTGAACAGTTTTCTGTACTACGAGTAAATGGAAGTCACATGCCCATCATAGCCGCGTGCGGCGGTTGAACTAGATAAAAACAATAAATAAATAACAAATGAAATTGGCTGGAGATTAATTCGATTATTTTTTTTCAATGGTTCCGGACTCTGGAGGGGTTTGAGGTCTATATGCAAATATATCTGTTTCAATCCACGGTCAAGCAATACAAAAACTATTGTACTATAACCAATTGCAGCTATGCAAATGTGTGCCTATTGGAGAGCTTTCTTTGTTCCGCTGCCTACACACTTTCGCCGTGTCACCACACATACAACTACAACAAACAACAAGCGCGAACAGGTGCCCAGAAAAGCCAACAAGATGTCGTGCTGCTGCGGAGGGAAAATGCGAAAATGCGAAGCGAAAAACGTGAAGCCTGTAAACAAACGCACAGGCAGGCCCGCTGTTAATGTTGCTCTGCTTGTTGGTTTTGTTATTACCAAGGGGAGGGTGTACGGATACACTCGGAGAAAGTTTTTAAGTCTTGCCAGCGCTTCCAAGATTTTAAATACATTTTTATGTTCTATTGCAGCAAATACAGATGAAATTTGGATAATCCTGCCCTAATTGGGGACATTTTTTAACGACCGATTAACATCATGTGGGCAGAGTTCGGATGAAGTAGTATCTTCAAAATGGTTCAAAACTGAAAAACTTGTATTCAATGATTGAGGAATTTCCGAATATCTATACAAATTACGCATAGGCAAGTGCTCCAGCGCTTCCAAGATTTTATTTTTACATTTTTAAGTTCTATTGCAGCAAATACAGATGAAATTTGGATAATCCTGCCCTAATTGGGGACATTTTTTAACGACCGATTAACATCATGTGGGCAGAGTTCGGATGAAGTAGTATCTTCAAAATGGTTCAAAACTGAAAAACTTGTATTCAATGATTGAGAAATTTCCGAATATCTATACAAATTACGCATAGGCAAGTGCTCCATATAAAAGTCTGACACCTTTTTCTGGAGCAATTCAACAACGTCCTTTTATAACATTAAATGTTTCCAATTTTTAAGGGATTTGTAGGGACCAATTGATGAATAAATGCTTGATATGCAGCCGAATAAAATACATATAATATAAATTCCAGGCTATTTTAAAATTCACAAAATTAAATAAACAAATAAAGCCCTTTTTTCAAGTGTGCCCACAAACACTGGCGCAAAATTGTATGCCAAGTGTGTGTATAGATGGAACAACTTTTTGCCTTTGGCGGGGATCCCAGCATCCCTTGAATTTGTATCTGTTGGAGCACCGGAAGTGGGTGCTTCGATTCTTGGTGGTGGCTGCTTCCCTCCCCTCACTCCATCATCTCTTTTGCACCCTCAAACTCCGTTTGCAGCCCCCAAACTCCCACTCGGTCGTGAAATTGCAATAACAATGAAATGGTGATTGCCTGCCATAAAAATGTCTATTAAGCTGTCAAGTTTTGACACTCATAAAACCATCAAACAAGTCAAACGAACAGGAACCCAGCAAAATTCGCAGGACGAACTGCTGTCAACATTTTTCGGTTCATCCTTGCTCAAAAACACACACACACATACACACATTGGGCCGAGCCAAAGCGACGCACATAGGCTCACTCGCTAGGAGTCCTTTCATATTTCGTCCATCCCCATAAAGGACTTTATTTATGAGGCCTGGGGAGACCAGCGCGTGGGCGGATGGAAGATAGCCCGAGGGAGAAACTCATTATACGCCTCGTAGGCCTAAGCACTTTACGATTGAAGCGAGGGTGGTGACAGGATGCCAGAATGGCAGGATGTCAGGATGACAGGGCGATAGGATAACCCTTCAGCAAACGGGGGGTGGTCCACACACATCCCCAGTGCGACATTCCAGTTGAAAGAAAGTTTCCTAGGACCCCTCCCCAGACCAAGAATAAAGAATGCATTTGAGTTTGTTTTCTTACAGAAAATCAATTTGTCTTTTATTGATTCAGAAAAAGTTCAGTTTCATGTTTTTTTGGGGTTTTTGGATGACAGCATTTGCTCTTTAGGTTTCCCTTTTTCCTACCAAAGAGACGTTTTACTTGTTTTACTTTTGAGTGTTCATCGTCCACATTTAAATCTTTTGCTATTTTCGGTTTAATGCTTCCAATTGGGCTGAGGACATTTCGTCCTGCCCACGCTTAGCTTCTTGCTTGATTCTTCGCTTTCTTTTCTGCTCTACACTGATCTATTCTCTTTTCTTTTTCATTCCTGTTTACTTACAATTAGATTTAATTTTTTTTTCATCATTTACTTTGTTTAATGTTTTTTTTTTCTTGTTCAACTAGTCTTAAGCGAAATAAGCACAAAAGCTGCAAAATGTTTTGCTTAAACTAATTTTCCATTTTAAACCGTATTTTCTTTTTTATTTGGGGTTTCAACTGCATCTCTTGATGTCCAATTCTGTGTTTAATGTATGATTTTTTGCATTAAAGTTGAGGGCACAAAAAGTACGCGTATAAATTTGAAAGTTATAGCAAAGATTCGCTTCACGCATTTTTCTCGTCTCTTCTTTAAGGGTTGGTTTCCGGGTTCATTTTAGCTTTTACTAGAGTTTTAAATACAATTCATTTGCCTTATAAAAATGCTTAATAGCGTCACATTGATGCAAAAAATAATACCTTAAAAAATACACAGAGAGTTGAAAAGGATTCCTCATGCTTTCTTTCAATAATTCCCTTAGTTTTTTACTAGGGAATTCCAATACAAAGAGATTTAGTTTTCCATATGAATTATGTTTAGCAGTTTGCGCATTTGCTTTGCTTCATTTTTGTGTGGTTTTTGCTTTTTTTTTATCATTGTTAATTAGAAAATGAATAAAGTTCTTTAAAAGACTTTGATTTAAAACTTAAAAATAGCAACAAGCGAAATGTACATTACTCTCATTTAAGTATTTCTCTTTCTAAGTTTAATTAGCTGCTTGCATTTTACGCTTACTTAAAGTTAGTTTACGCCTTCGTCGTCGTGTTTTGTTCTCCTCGCCTAGCATATTCCGCTTCCTACCGTATTCCGCTTTCAATCCAAAACTGATTTTCTTATTTACTTTTTTTAAATTTAATGAGCTTGGTTTCTTCCATCCTGTCCGTCCGTCCCATCGATTTGCCTAGCGTCCTTTCTTCTGGCTTCGCGCTTTCGCCTTCGCTTTCGCTTTCATGCGTTCGCATTTGTTTTTCGTTTTCGTTTTTTGTTTGTTTTGTTTATATTCTTGTTTTCGTCAAAAAAGTTTCAAAAAAATATATATTCATCATTTCCTTAAATTGGCTTAATTAAAAAATGTTTATTTATTTCTCCCGCTCGCATCTCGCTTCCACGCTCTGCTCTGCTCTGCTCGCCCCTAAACAACGACTAAGACGACTAAGTTTTGCCTCCTGTTTAAAACACAATCAATTCAATACGATTCAATTAATTTAATTTAAGGATTTGTTATTGGAAACTATTTGGTATGGGACTGTGTAAGCTTACTGGTAATTGGTAATTTATATAGCAAACATTTTACTACTAAGAAATCACACATCGAAGGTAAATGTAACACATAAAACGTAAAACGAAACGAAGGAAAACGCACACAAACCAAAGATTTTTATTTGTTTTTTGTTTTTAACTTTTTATTAAGATTTTCTTGTTTTTAGGTTTCAATTTTACGCACTAGACATTTTTTGTTTGCATTTTAAAAATTACTTCAACACTTGCTTCAATTTAAATCGATTCACTCCTCTGGCGAGGGTTCTTCAATCTGGGGGCGAGAAACCCAAGCAATCTTCAATCTTGAATGGGGTCTCCGCGATTTTAAGACAAATAATAAATTAACTACTTAAAATTAGTTAAAAAACTAAAGTAAAACGCATTAAATTAAAACAAAATACAGACGCAAAACAAACGAGTTCCAAGTGTTTGGTTACTTGTCAAAGTAGATTAAAATACACACAAAAAATCAGTATCAGTATAGCTTTAGATTAGAACACTCCTCGTCGATTGAATTTATTGTTTACCTCTTCATCTTCCTTGCTTTCTGTCATTCTCCTTTCTTTTTTCCTCGTTTTTTCCTGCTTCATCGTTTTCATTTTCAAAAATTAAACCTAACCTCAAACTGGGCGACTCGGCGTTTTCCAACACGGTCGCTCGTTACTCTAACTACACAAAAACTACAACTTGCTACGTGTGTTGCACTCCAACTAACCAACTATTCATTCTCTTTTCACTACCAACTAGAAATCATATGTCCTACTCGTCTCTGTTCCTACGATTCTGCTTCGCTCTACTTCTAATCGGTTTTCCCTCCTCTTGCGTTCATCTTTGCTTGTCAACACTGTACTTAGGTTCGCTAAACTTACGCACTATGCTTTGATCTTACAAACTAGACTCATCTCTCCTCCTGCTCGACTCCTTCTCATTCGCTTCTCTAAAACATAAATTTAATTTTCACTTTCCTAGGGAGGCATCATCATCATCCTCACAATCTTCGCATATCTTTTTGTTTAATTTGTATAAATAACTTAGAGTTTAATGCTTTCTCAATTTGCTTAAGTTGTTTTTGCTGCTAACAAAGTAAAATCAATGAAAACTACAGAAAGAAAATTGCACTTTGTGTGAGTTTGAGGGTGGAAAAGGATTGAAGTTTGTCCATAACTTGTTCTCCCAGTGTGTTTTGTTGTATTTGTGATTCTTCTTGCATATATAAGACAACAAATGCAGGCATCTCATCGTATGATTTCACTTTTTAAATATTTTCATTTCACTTTAATAGGTATTTATGTAGGTTTTTGCTTTTGGAATGTTTTGGCAAAATATTTCCCGATGCCTGCATCAACTACATATGTATGTGTGGGCGTGTGTGTGTGTGTGTGTGTTGTGTATTTCTTGCTAAAATCCTGCATTTGTTGTTATTGTTTCAGTTCCGGTTCGTAGTCAGTCTAAAGCAAATAATCGTAATTAGATGAAAAAAAATAACACTTGCGTTTTGTTGTTGTTTTGGTTTTAGGCTTAGGAAGACTTTTGGCGTTGTGTTGCTTACGTTTTTATATATGTTTATATATATAATGTATATATGTAGATAGTTCAGTTAGGCGACGCGACAACTCTAAACTCGAAAATCATAGTTCAACACAAACATAGTATGTATATAGATATTAAAATCAAATCAAAGACTTTGCTCAGGAATGTTCTTTGCCGTGTTAATCTTCTTGTGAGAGTGTGAGTGTGTCCTTTTTCTCAAAATCGAGATTCTCAAAAACATGTCCCCTTGTCGCTCCCACTTTCACACACCGGATGTTTAAATATGTTTTCCTTCGTTTCCCCTCTTCTTTCGCTCGCTCACCTCCAACTTGTTAATCAATTAACATTCGAAAAAATCACAAATACAATGCTTAGGCTTGATAGGTGTCCGTGTGTGTGGTGTTGTCTCAGGAAAATAAATATGTTAGGCTTATTTTTTGTAAAGGGTACAATTTCAAATCTAAACTTCACTTTCCGCTCTCCAATTCTACTTAAGAGACGCTTACAAGACTAAAGAAATCTTCGCTTACTCACTAAGTTCACTAAACATAGTTCTGCTCCGCTTTCTTACTGATCTTCGTCTTGTTTTTTGTTTTAATTTTAGTTTAACATTAAATCCTTTTTTTGTTTTGCTCTGTTTTACATTTCTGCTACTTCCTGTGCCAGTTGTTGTTGCTGTTGCTGCTGATCCTTCAAAAATTCTTCCTGCTTCCGATGCACCCACCCTTTTTTTTGGGGTTGCCGGTGCCGATCCTTCGATTCACAAAGCTAAACTACAATGCTACAGTTTCAAATTTTATTTCCTTGTTCTGTGTTTTGCTACTTTTGTGTCTTGTCGGTATTGTTTTATTTTGTTTTTTCGCTATTCCCTTTTAAAAAGTGTTTGCCTCTTGGATTCCTTGCTGCTAATCAACTTTATCCTCTTTTTGCCTTCTTCTGCCATCTGCTCTCTGCTCCAACAACTCCTTTCCTATGCAGAAAAAATAGACTATGCCTAGGTTTTGTTGGTTTACTTTCTTCATTAATACGTCTAAAAAACAGTTAACGTAAAAAACTGTAGACAGCTACAAAAAATTCATTCATTAAATCGACTGATGAGCACAAAAAATATGCTAAAAACTAGTACAAGATTTCTCCTTCTTCACATCGATTCTTCTCAGTGTTTCTTCGTTCTTCGTTAAGCGTTCGCTTAATCTTCCCTCGTCTGCTCTGCTTTAGATGTCTAGAACTACTAAATCTGTTGGCTTACTGCACTTTTCTTATGTGTTTTTTTATTTCTATATTTTGTTTTGTTTTGCTAAGACTTAATCTAGGTTTTTTCGCCCATGTGAAGGGCTTCTCCTCTCCACCTGTCCACCTCCTTTTTTTATCCTTCTTCTTCTGCTTTTGACTGCTTGGATAGCACAAAATGAATGTCAAACGGAGGAAATATAAATTTCGATTTTGTTTCTCGGATCGCTTCTTTATACAATTTGCATGTTCGTTTCAAGAAAACAACAAAAGGTCAATTCAAAGCAAGATCTCTCGTACATTCTGTCGTTTTGTGGCTATCTACGATCTTCATTCATCCGCTCTTTGTGCTGTTCAACACGATTCAACAAAATACAAATAAATATTACAAATTAGACAAACAGAACAAAACAAAGGTATAGTTTCGTCATAAAATCTTCAATCGCAGGCAACGACGGCAACAGCAAAGAAAGTGTGTTGCCCGAAAGGTTAAAAAAAGTTTGCTTTCCTCCGAGAGTTTCGCTTTCTTTGCTGCTCGGCTGGGCTGCTGTTTGACCTAAGAGTTATGCTTTGTTTATATCATCATTGAAATGGTTTTGTGTTTCGTTTTTATTTGCGGTGTTTTTCTTTTACGGTTCTTTAACATACATTGCACACACATTTTTATCTTTATTGTGTTTTTTGTTTTTGTTTTTGTTTCGGTTTCTGTATCGGTTCTTCTTTCACTTCACAAATTTCTGTCTGCTTAGGTTTTGCTAGCTCAAAATTAGCAAAATAGTATTCTTCTCCCTCTATGTTTACTTTACATCCCTCTGCCTCGGTTTCCCATGCAATTGTTTTTCTCATTTTCGCTTAACAAATTAACTTAACGCTAATCTGCAATAGTTTTTTTTTCCGCAGATTCATTCAAGTTTCCGTTCTCATCCTGCTCGTGTCAGTTTTCTTGGACTCTGCGCGCAGCCTGCAGTTCTCTTTTTGTAAATATTTTTCAACTGCTCGTGTTTCTCATTTGCTGTTGTTGCCTAGCAATCGGCTGGTGTCCTGCTGTTTTAGCTGTTCTTCTTGCTGTTTATTTAGTGTATAACTATTCTCTATTATTTAAGTTTAGTCTTTGCTTTTTTCACTTTCTACTCGCGTCTTCTGCACGAGCCTCTTTCGAGACTGGCTTGGCTTTCCGTTCATCTATCATTTCGCTTACATACTCATGTATCCCCTAAACTTCATCCTCATCTCGGACCTCCTAATTATACATAATTTTCTCTGCCTCGGCGGCATTCTGGCTTATCCTTCTTCATCCTCAAATTTTTCGCATATCCAGAACTGCATGCTGGTTCTCCTGCTGCTGCTGTTGTTTCTTCTGCTGGTGTTGTTTGTTCTTGATGTGGTGGCTGTTGTTGTTAAAGATGCTGTTGCTGTTGCTATTGCTGTTGACTGTCTCATATCCGATCCGCTGCTTTTGATGTTCTCTCCTTTCCGCTTTTAGCCGCCCTCATCCAATTATATCGTACTCAAATGGGGTACTAATATATTATAGCTAGAATAATTAAACAATATAATTAGTATAGTGTTAAATTACAAGAAAAACCTTTGGATAATTTCCCAGAAGGGAAATGGAGGGAAACATCAGAAATTGGGTTGCATGCAAGCGATATTAATGTATGATGAATGATATTTACCTAGTACGGATTACCAGTGATCAGACTGCTTAGTAACTATACTATATAATAAATATAAGCATGTTTTCAATGTACGTTGTGGTATCAAAAATAAGCCGCATAGTTCGCATGAAAAAATAATTAAATTTCATTTGTTTAGTATGGAGTGGAGATGGCGAAAATGATTGGTAATGAACAGATCTGAAGCAAACAGGCAAGCAACAACAAGCAGAGCACACAAAACACATGAAGCCGATGATTGTTTGTTGTCTGTAGTGTGTGCGCAGTGTTGGAAAGTGTTCTTTGAGTGATTTGAAACGCAGAGTCCTTGGGCCCTAGCGAGGAGGTGAATGAAATTTAATGTGGGGCGAGTGATATGAGAAAATTATTCTTTTCTCATTCGGGGCGTGGGATGATGATGTCTCTATGATGATCTAAACAAGATCCAATAAGCAGACATGCAAAACAGTGATGTTAAACGCAAAAAATATGAAGGTTCGCAAAATAGGCAACCAAGCAAAATTAAAATTCTTTAATCACTTGGTGTTATAGCATTTAACATAGATTAGGTACAATTTATTTGTAGTTTGGACTCAGTTGTGACGCAGTCAAAAAAGAAAGGCAATGACAGCGTAGGGGGATTGATAGGGCATCGTAGAAACAGTGAAACAATCACAGAGAGACAGGAGACAGCGTCAGAGAAGACTTCACTCACCTCGCGAAGACCTATTTGGGAGCGGCTTGATGTGGATACTGTGTGTATGCCTCGTCGGGAGATGCAGCTGTGCTAGCCTGTTCGGAATCTGTCATTGGCATTGTTGGTATAATAGTTGGAGGCGGTGCGTAATATGGATAAGTTGGACTAATATACTGTAACGATGGAGAAAAGTTCTATAAAAGAAACCGAAAAAAACAAAAAAAAAATAGAAATAAATCCAAACCAAAAATCAATAATTGAAAGTATAACAAAAATATTTGGAGTAAGAGAAAGGAATAGAAAGAGTACTAATTAAATATCGATCTTCAAGAATATAACCGTATGGCACACACTGAGAAGAACAAAGAGTTCCGTCTTCTCAAAGTCTCCAACGAGGTATGAACTCTCTTTCTTTCTCAAGAAATAGAGTTCGGAAAATAGGGACATAAAAACTTGTAGCTTACAGAGTTGCCAATCTGCAGGGTGGCCAACTGGGGCATCATTGTTCCATATGGCACGGCCGTGTCGCCACTGACCATCATCGAGATGCCGCGGGGCTGCACCTGGTTCACCGCCTCGGGCTTGTACGAGGTTACGCCCAACTGAGGAGCAGCAGCCATCTGCATGTACTGTGGGGATAAAAATAAAGATGTCAATTAGCGTATTCTTGGCTGAAATAATACACATGGCACTGGAACTGAGACGTGGCTTCGGAACATGAAAGAGGAATTGTATTGCCCATTCTGTCCAGTGGCATATGATTTTAAAGTATGCCGTTCAGCACTCACCTGATCATCTACCTGAGTGATCGGCTGGGTCATCATGTAGCCAGGAATCCATTGGGAGCCGGCCACTGGATAGCCACCCACCTGGGGGGCGCTGAAACGGGAGTACGGCACTCCAATGGGCGTGCCCACATTGACGCTGACACCGTTCTGCTGCAAAGTCGGATCGTAGGCCACCGGGATGCCCTCCGCAGAGACATCGCGCCACGCACGCGCATTCGGATCGGGAGTCTTGAAGAGATTCTTCTTTTTGGGTCCGCCGTCGGCGAACTTCACCAGCAGGGGATCTTTGCCACCCGGTATTGTGTTGCCATTAAACATCTGGATGATCTGCTCGCACTTCTCACGGCTCTCCATGCGGGCGAAGCCAACGCCTGCGGGTGAACAATTACAATAATTAGTTACAGAACAATATAAATTATTTATTTCCACCAAAAGCTGTCGCAATAATTATTAAAATTTCCGATTTAAATCTGTTAATCGGATTAGTCTTGCATGCCTGACTTCTCATTAACTGCGACAGCCAGTGCTTTGGAATATTTGTGACTGTTACTCACCCTTTGAGTTCATCTGCTGATCACGCAATATTCTGGTCGAAACAACTTGTCCGTATTTCGATAGCATTGCCTCCAGATCAGTTTCTTTGTAGTGTGGTGGCAAATTTGCAATATACAAATTTGTGGGATCCTGTTCCTGTTGCTGTGTGGTTGTTGGAAGCAATTGGGTCAGATCAGGGTGATGTTGTCGTGTTGTTGTTGATGGTGGTTCGTCGTTGATTGTTGATTGTTGATTGTGGGGGTTTTTGGTTGTTGAAATTGAATTGGTTTAGTTTGATTTGTCGGTTTGTTGGGTTATTGGGTTGGTTGTTTCGGTTTCACACAAATTAACGTTACACAAAAGCAGTTGGCGTAAGCATGTGTGTTGGTTGATTAATTTATTTATGTTAATTAATGTGTGTGTATGTGTTTTGGGGTTGTGTGTTGCGTGTGGAGTTGTAGCGTTCATTTTCATTTTGTTTTTTGTTTTTTTTTTTCAAGAGAGAGGGGAGTAGAGAAATTAAGAACGTAGAGATTTTGTCATTAGTAAATATTCAAATTGCTTGCCAAAAAATGTATCTGTTGTTGTCAACTCTTTTTGGACTGTTTGTCTGTTGTCAGTGTGTTAGTGTGGTGTGTGTGTTGGTGTGTGTTATTCTCTGCGAGTGAGTGTGTTAAGTGTGCCTAACTCTTGCAAAGGTGTGTCGTTATATGAATGTCTTGTAATGCCTCAGACTTATCAAAGAAATACCTTAGAAATCATAAAGACTTTAGCAGACCTATGCGCAATTTCCCCCCAATAATTTTGTTGATATAGTATGCTGATGGAATGCCCTTACCGATGCTTAATTAAGTTAAATACCTGATCATACAATATATAAATGTCTTAATGTTTAATGAGATCTGTTTGTTATACTTAGAGTTTAGATTGTTTTGGTTTTGGTTTTGATTTTTGGCCGGCACAGGTTTGTAGCAATTTGCGTACTCAAACAACAAACTTTGTAGTAGGTTGAAGTAGTAGAGGTTGGATTATATACTTGGCTGGCTATAGCTTCAAAATACGATTATACAGTTTATACAGTTGAGTATATAGATTCAATATATGTATGTAGATATATCATATATGACGAGAGAGATACGCTATTGTTACTGGTTCTATACATATTCTATCTATATATATTGTATATGTAATAAGTGTGTGTTGGATGTTCAACTCTATGGATTACAATCGTTAATGCCTACGCAAATACTCGTACGTGTGTTCTGTGTTTTATTTATTTTGTACAACAAACTCTCCATTCCGTTTTTTGTTGACTGTTTTGCCAGGTTTTTTCCAATGAGCATTTAATGCCCTCGGATTATAAAAGCCAACGAGAGCAAGTGGGGGAGTTAACAAAGTTGCTAAGCTCTTCGGGCGTACAACTTTTTGATTTGTTTTTCAAAATGTTAATATGCACAAACGAATGGCCGGGAATTGATATTGAGCATCGCTAATCCGCCTAAATGGCTGCTAATTATTGATTACAATTTACGAATTTTAATTTGCAATGTTTACAACGTTTTTGTTTCTCATCTAAATCGGGGTTGGCTATATGGGGGATCAATTTAATGTTACCTTGTTCTACTTAAACGGTATTCGTGGATCTAGATATCACTTACGTCTTTTAAACTACCAGTCTATAAAATATCCCAATTTCCCAGTTAATTAGGAACTAGTCTACAACATAACTCATGTTTCTTTGTCAAACAAGAAGTAATATAATATTTGTAAGGATTATATTTGAAAAAAAATTTATCTAGTGACGATTTAGCTATAATTTCGTTTAAAATGAAAATTGAAAGAATAGATTTATAATTTGTTTTTTTAAAACTAACTTGATGAAAAAGGCCTAAATGATTAAATGATTTCATGAGGGTTTCTTTATGGCTAATGTACGCATTCTAATTATATTCGAAAAACCTTATGATTACAATTTTACACTAATCTCGAGATATACCTGTACTTTGTATTTCTTAATGCAATTAATTTACCAAACAAATCCGCTAAAAAACTTTAATTGTCTCACTTAATGTCTGTTTTTTGGTTGAGGGAAAAACATGTTTTTTCAACTGCTAAAGGAAGATTAAAGAGAAGGATTATTTATTTGATGACTTTCAGATTCATAAATATGAACTAATGAATGCCATTAATAAATGCATTTACTTTCAATTAAATTGAAATTGAAATGTACACTAAAAGTTTTCATTACGCTATCAATTAAACTACAAAACGAGGAGATAAATCTAACCAAAACAAACGGAATCATGTTTTTGAGGTTTACTAAAAACTGTTGTATGTCTATATTCGGTTATATAGAGATAAATGTGTGGTTTTGTTAAACGACAAACGGTTATACAAAGAGAGTCTTTTTGAAACAACACTACAGACTAGGGTTTGGGCTGGGGGTTGGGCTTGGGGTTTGGCATTGGAGGCATTTTAGGTGTATTGGAGATTGGAGTTTGGAAAAGGAAATTCGAAATAAAAAAAAGCATTTAGAAATAAAAACTTGTTGCCTGCTTAAGAACTCAGATAAACCTAAAAACTTAAACAATAGAACTTAAATTACCCTGCAACTAAGGGCACTTTCTGGGTCAGTAAAGTTAAACGAAATGCAAAAATGACTTCGGTGGGGATTTTTGGGTTTGGTTGGAACGTTTTTGCTCTTTGGGGGACTTTCGACTTGGGTTTTGGGGGGATGTCGGACTCTAGGGCGTGGGGTAGGGGACACTTTGGCGGTGTGTGGGGGGTGAGTATTACTTGCATGCAAACAAACGTACAATGGCCGGCCTATGAAGCACCCAGATACCCACTTTGGCCATCTGAGCTTGCACGCCCTTCCCCTGCAATCCTTTTACGGCGCACTCGGCGAAGGCTGGCTGCTCGAAGTCGACGAAGCCGTAACCTGCAAAAAAACATATTTTGTTTTTGTTGTTCGTTGTTTGGTTTTTGTTTTCGTTTATTTTTTTGTGTGTGTTGCGGTGGGGTGGGGGAATTTAATTTTTTATTTTTTAATTGCATGTATAAATATATATATATATAGAAATATATATAAATGTATATAGAAATATATAATGCAGAGCAGAGAGCAATGTTTATTTATAGTCCAATATTTGATTGGGTACACAAATCGAAAATTGAAATTGAAATTGAAATTGGATTCAATCAGGAGAACCGAGGAGGAAAAAACAGATGTGGATTTTTTATTCGTTTGGGGGGTCACGTGCAACAAAAACAAACCGAACAAAAACAAAATATGTGTTTAAAAAAAGAGAAACGGGGCGAGAGAAGAAAAATGGGTGAAAATTATATTCATAATTAATTGGATTTAACATACAAAAACATATAAGTACTGTGGACAAAACTCAAAAAAGTACTCGAAACGGGAAAGTATATTTATATCGATACACGCACAGATAGAGGGAAGCTTTTTGTTTTAGCTACATAACTTTTACAGCTTTTCGAATATCAGTTATCGGTTATCGGGTATTTACACATTGTTTTCATTATCATAATCGTTATTTTGATCATTGTCAGCATTAGTTGAGTGCATCAGTAGCAGTAGACAGTATTTGTAATAGTAGAGTGGAATGCATGAATGACACGATTGTGAAATGAGAAGGATACCAACTCAAAAACTGAGGATCAATCGAAGGAACCAAAGTGAAAACGGGCTGTGGCCAATGTGTAATATTTCCAATTCAAAACAAGGGTTGAAATCATATGCTTTCATAGAAATATAAAGAAAGTACACAACACCATACAGTAACTAACGAGCATGTTTCGATATAAAGAAATAACTTTCAACAAACTTAAAGCCAAAATACTAGAAGCTCATTGCTCTCTCCAAACTTAAAGTTTGGCAAGTGCAAGGAGCTTTTTAAGACAACCAAGAAAATAAAATTGAAAATGTAATTTCAGTTTTTGGTTTGATTGTATATTTTTTGGATTTTTCGGATACTTTTTCATTTATCTTTTGTTTTGTACATAAACACATACTAATAATACTTATACAAAAACACACATAAATAAAATAATGATGAGAATGGTGAAGAAAAAAATACCTTTACATTTGTTTGTTGTTTTATCTAAAATAGCCTTGGTTGATATAATTGTTCCGTATCTGAAAGTGGAAGGCAAGAAGGGAGAAATTGTGGGTTAGGTTAAACTGGTCAGACATACCAGGGGTAGTACTAATCTAAAACATGTATCGTTGCATGACAACTGCAAAGAATGGCTAGATAATCAGATTATAAACACATTCATGTCTCTCCCCCTATCCCGGATTTGTTGGCGTGTTTGTGGGGTGCTTTGCGGCGCCACGTGCCGCAAAATATTACAAAGTGTGGAGCCGGACACCTGGTACCGCCCTGGTGTCCGGATGCTCGGGGTTGGCCTTAGCATAAGCAATTAAAGTGTCATTAAAATGCAATTTTTATGCTTCAGCTCGTGCGCTCCAGCGCTCCAAAGTAGGCAACCCTTTGTGCGCTATCTCATCGCGTTGAATTGCTCATTTATGCTCGACAATAATTGACTTGGTCCGTGTGTCCGTCCTGCCATTTGCACCGCCTGTCTATCCGCCTGTCGGGCAAAATTAAATCGATATCTTCTTAGTTACACTAGCTGGCGCCCC